>JAJAGP010004261.1:0-53244 GCA_025084515.1 Ancistrus triradiatus | reverse complement strand
ACAGTCAGACTCCAAACTCAACCATGGCCAAGACCAAAGAGCTGCCGAAGAACACCAGGAAGAAAATTGTAGACCTGCACCAGGCTGGGAAGAGTGAATCTACAAAAAGCAAGCAGGTTGGTGTGAATAAATCAACTACATGGAGGGACCTGATGAATTGCCTGCAGAGAGCTGGGACCAATGTAACAAGACTACCATCAATAACACACTACGCCAAGACAGACTCAGATCCTGCAGTGCCAGGTGTGTCCCCCTGCTTAAGCCAGCAACAAAGGAGTGGCTCCGTAAAAAGCATTTCAAGGTCCTGGAGTGGCCTAGCCAGTCTCCAGACCTCAACCCCATAGAAAATTTGTGGAGTGAGCTGAAAGTACGTGTTGCCCCAAAACATCACTGCTCTAGAGGAGATCTGCCTGGAGGAATGGGCCAAAATACCATCGATAGTGTGTGCAAACATGCCGAAGACTTACAGGAAGCGTTTGACTTTTGTCATTGCCAACAAAGGTTATGTTACAAAGTATTGAGTTGAACCAAATTTATTGACCAAATACTTATTTTCCACCATAATTTTCAATTAAATTCTTTAAAAATCCTACAATGTTTTTTTTTTTCATTTTGTCTCTCATAGTTGAAGTGTACCTCTGATGAAAAAAGCATATGGGTTGAGATTGGGTTTACCATAGTTTTCCTGTCCACTCACTGGTGCTGTGATTGTACATGATCATATCGTCTTGTGCAATAGTCAGGGCATAAAAAATAACCCATAACAACCTTTCCATGGAACTTCAATACGACACACGTCTTTACCTTAGTGAATGATTAATAGGTCAATTATGTTCTAATGGCTAAGGGAACTCAGATCAGGGAGCTGTAATGCTCTAATATTACATTCTCGTTGTTACTAATTGAGTAATCTTCAGTACAGATATAAGCCTTTTAACAACCATCAATGTCCGTTCACTTTAACAACCGAGGTCTTAATTATAATAAATGATAACAGGAAATAAAAATCTGTCTTTTAACTCGCGACATTGTGGCCACCTCAATAGCCAATCAACACTGCACATCCACAGCAGGAGTTAAGAGTTTAAGAAGTCCATCATTCATGTGTGGGTGTGTGTAACTACCTTACCAGCCGTATGCTCGCTTGTTCGTTCGCTCACGTTTGGACTAGAGACTGTTCAAACTCGGCTAATGTGCTTAGAGACTTTTTTTTTACTCTTGTCTGTGTGTACGACTGTCCGCTACTTATTTGCATCAAGCTGTAAATGGCATAGTATGTGTATGTGCCTGTCCTATTGTAAGTAGTACTACTTTGTTTGTCCCCACTACATAACTATATAGGCTGGTTCACATTCACTCCTTGAGTCTCTGTTGAGACTCAGCTGGCTGATCCTCCGCGTTGTTCATAATACAGTCATACAGTCATCTTGGCACTTGACCACTTCACATCTTGTCGCATTTGGTTCTCAAAGCATTCTGATAAGAAAAAATTCTCGGCTCTCGTCGTTTGTTCGGCACTTGACACACTTGCTAAAACTTGTATGAGCTGAGACACGCAAATTGTTTATGCTTTCCAGCAAAAACTAGCTCTCGCTCAGTGC
Organism: Ancistrus triradiatus; assembly: GCA_025084515.1. Lineage (NCBI taxonomy): Eukaryota > Metazoa > Chordata > Actinopteri > Siluriformes > Loricariidae > Ancistrus > Ancistrus triradiatus. Next base: position 51,643 of record JAJAGP010004261.1, on the reverse strand, counting down.
AAATCTCTGCTAAAATCCACTGTGAACTTTATCATTTTTTAAACATTTTTAATATATTCTTAGTTCAAATAAGTCAACATGGGTCCTAAGTAAGTTCGAGATAACAGCCAACCAAAAAGGAAACCAGAGAGAAGAACGATAAATGATGGTATATCACACCTGAGTTCACTGTCTCTAGCCACACCCAGGCCTGAATATTGCCACACCTGTTCTCAATCAGAACATCACTTAAATAGGACCTGCCTGACAAAATGAAGAACACCAAAGATCCTTAAAAGCTACACATCATGCCGAGATCCAAAGAAATTCAGGAACAATTGAGAAAGAAAGTCATTGAGATCTGTCAGTCTGGAAAGAGTAATAAAGCCATTTCTAAAGCTTTGGGACTCATGCGAACCACAGTGACCACAAATGGTCAAGACATGGAACAATGGTGAACCTTCCCAGCAGTGGCCGGCCGACCAAAATTACCCCAACAGCGCAGCATCGATTCATCCAAGAGGTCACAAAAGACCCCACAACAACATCCAAAGAACTGCAGGCCTCACTTGCCTCCGTTAAGGTCAGTGTTCATGCCTCCACCATAAGAAAGAGACTGGGCAAAAATGGCCTGCATGGCAGAGTTCCAAGATGAAAACCACTGCCTAGCAAAAAGAACATGAAAGCTCGTCTCAATTTTTCCAGAACACATCTTGATGATCCCCAAGACTTTTGGGAAAACATTCTGTAGACTAAAGACAAAAGCTGAACTCTCTGGAAGGCGTGTCCCCCATTACATCTGGCGTAAAAGTAACACAGCATTTCAGAAAAAGAACATTATAGCAACAGTAAAATATGGTGGTGGTAGTGTGATGGTCTGGGGATGTTTTGCTGCTTCAGGACCTGGACGACTTGCTGTGATAAATGGAACTATCAATTCTGCTGTCTACCAAAAAAATCCTGAAGGAGAAGTTCCAGCCATCTGTTCGGGACCTCAAGCTGAAGCGAACTTGGGTTCTGCAGCAGGACAATGACCCAAAACACACCAGCAAGTCCACATCTGAATGGCTGAAAAAAAACTAAATGAAGACTTTGGAGTGGCCTAGTCAAAGTTCTGACCTGAATCCTATTGAGATGCTGTGGCATGACCATAAAAAGGCCGTTCATGCTGGGAAACTCCCGAATGTGGCTGAATTACAACAATTCTGCAAAGATGAGTGGCCAAAATTCCTCCACAACGCTGTAAAAGACTCATTGCAAGTTATCACAGACGCTTGGTTGCTTGGCCCAACCAGTTATTAGGTTTAGGGGGAATTCACTTTTTCACACAGGGTCATATAGGTTTGAATTTTTTTTCTCCCTTAATAATAAACACATTAATTTAAAAACTGCATTTTGTGTTTACTTGTGTTGTCTTTGACTAATATTTAAATTGCTCTGATGTTCCGAAACACTAAAGTGTGACAAACATGCAAGTATTACACTTATGCAATACACACAGTATGCAATACAACTCCATTAATGCAGTGTGGTAGTGTTCCACTCATGTTTTGAGCGATATCTCTGATGCATTTAGGTACTGTCTGCATGCAGCTTTCTTCTAAAAAATACCATTTCTAGTTACATTACAGGAGTATAATGTCACATAGTTTCACAGAACATAATGTGGTTGTTAAACTGCACCCGTGTCTGAGTCTATCCAGGAAACACAGGGATCCAGACAGGAATACACTATAGTATTGGCACCAGTCCATTACAGAACAACCCAAATTGAATCCAAGTGCCTGTAGCTGTTTGGCACCAATTATACTAGTAACTGATTCATTCACCCTCAGTATGTACTTTGTCCAGATCACGGCCTATCCAGAAAACTCTGGGCCCAAGACTTCCTGTCATGACATGAAAATGAAATGAGGGAACTGTACAGCATGAACGCTATAACGCAGTAATAACTCTAGGACTCATTTTATTTTATTCTGATCATGGTTAAAACCCATGAAACACTGGGCTTAAGGAAAGAATATACCCTTGAATATCTGACACTATCTTGGAGAACATGAAAAGAGAATCGAACCCAGGTCCAGGGCTTTACTGCACCAACACCACAATAGTTACTAATTCTTTCATCTTCAGTGTCTGCTTGATCGTGATAAGGTACGCAGTAAATCCCGAGCTTATCCCGGCAGGAAGACATTTCTGAATTAACAGGGAAGAATTGAAAACAAGACCCTAAACATTACACCACAAACACTAGAATATAAGGTCTGGTTCATTATTCTCCAGTATTTGATTTATCCTAATCAGGGATGCAGTGGGTATAAGCCAGGAAGCACATCATCCAGGCAGGAATGAACCCTAAAATGTGCCACTCTACTGCAGGACATGAGGGAGGAAAAGAACAGAGCCAGTCCTAGAGCATGGGCATGACAGGCTAATCAGCACAGGGCCTAAATCTGTGTGGCACCAACACTATATTAATAACTGAATCATTCATCTTCAGTACCTACTTTATCCTGGTAAACAGAGTCTATCCAGGAAACACGGGGTCCAAGGAAAGTATACAGCATTAACTATTCCACTCTTGCAGGACATCAAAGAATCGAACCCAGGTTCCTAAATTGTACTGTATTTTGTCCTACTAAGAAACACAGCTGATCTCGGGTCTATCCAGGGTGCAGGACAGAAACTGAACGTGTGTCAGCTGTATCAGTTACAGCGTTGGTGTGGAACAGCTCCAGGTTCCCGGGTTCGATTCTCGTCTTATGTCCCGTACAGGACTCATTCAAGGACTCCCACTTTGGACCCAGTGGTTCCTGGATGGGCTCTGGACCCACTCAGTTCCCTGATGGAGATAAAGGAATCAGTATTACTGTAGTGTTGATGTTGTACGGCTCCAGGTTCCTGGGTCTAATAGTAACACCTAATTACACTCACCAGCCACTTTATTAGGTACACCTTGCTAGTATCGGGTTGGACTCCCTTTTGGCTTCTGACTAAATTCTTCATGGCATATATTCAACAAGGGGCTGGTCCATATTGACATGAAAGCATCTTGCAATAGTTGTACATATGATTAGATTATTAGATATTTATGATATTTACTGATTAGATATTTGTGTTAGGTATACCTAATAAAGTGGTACAGTGAGTACAGATTATTATCAGTGTCTGTCTCAGGGACAAGGTGGGTCTGGACCCTAAGGTATGGCAGTCAATAGGGCACTGTAGGGTCGCTTCATAATAATAATAATAATAATAATAATAATAATAATAATAATAAAGCCATTACAACCACAATTCAGTGATCAATAGTGTTATATGTCTTTCTGAAGGCCATCACCCCCCTCATTCTTCTCCACTATTTTATCTTTCTTAACACTCAGTGTTTATTTTAACGAGGTTATTTCTGTAGGATACCCTTGTTGTTGAAAGGCAACCCCCTACTGGGATCGAGCTGAGTGCAAACATCAGAATCAGATACGTTCATGTTCTTTATGGCAGTCAATGTTTTATTTGAACGAATCGGATCGTCACATCCATCACATCACACCTAACAACGTTAAAAAACCTGAACTGATCTAAACCTCCTTCACCACAAATGTCACCAGGCTGATCATCCCCCGCCTACACCGCCTAGTGTAGCTAACTGCAGCAGGATGTAAGGATTATTCGCAGGACAGTAAACATTAAGACAGTTATTACTTACTATTTGTTGTGATGCCGCTCGGATAAACGAAGCATAGATACTGTGGTAACAACAGCGCTGTTACCCTGCTCTTATCCAGGAAGTGTGGCTCTATTACACTTTGCCTTTGACTGACACCGGCTTAGACCAATCGAAGAGCGACGTCCACGGTCCTGTCCAATCGTGTTTAGGAAGGCGTGGCTCAGCTGTCATTTCTGACGTAGCTCGTCACTAGGTTTGGGGGAACTGTTTTATATGATAACAGGAAAGCCGGTAGTAACTTTATTCATACTTTATACATGGCACTGACCGGCCACTTTGTTAGTTACATCTTGCTAGTACCGGGTTGGACCCCATTTTCCCTACACACACAAGCACACTGAGTGGCCACTTTATTAGAGACACTTTCCCTTTCAGGAATGGAGCTTCCCTGTATGAAAATTATACACATGACTATAGAGTGCAGCATGAAATCAAGTGAGCAAGCTTTCTGTGGACCAGTTTCAATGTGGGGTTGCTCGCTGGGAAGCACTGTCACCTCACAGCGAGAAGGTCCTGGGTTCGATCATGCTTTCTTTGTGGAGACTGCATGTCCTCCCAGTGTTTACTCCAGTTTCCTCCCACAGTCCAAAGACATCTGTGTTAGGTTAACTGGTGTCTCTAAAACTGCCCTTAGTGTGTGAGTGTCAGTATGCATGTGTGAGTGGATTGGCACCTCATCTAGGGTTGTTGCTGCCCATGCTGTTGACTAGGTGCCGGCTCTCCCGCAACCCTGTCCAGGATTAACCGGATAAAAAGGTGAATTAATGAATGAATTTCATGTGATTCCACAATAGATTTTAAAAATAGAGCCCGTTCATCAGTTTGAAGCAAAACATACTTTACACAAAGATGCAAACGCAAATGCAGAGTATGTTTCTGGCCTTAGACAGGACTTAACTGGGGCCACTATTTCAAAAACTACCAACCTTGTGGGGTTTTCTCATGCACTATCATTATTTCTCAGTCTTTTGATTAGAATACAACCAGAAATGATGATACATGATATTTGTATTGCGTATTTGAAAAATGAACAAAAATAAACAACTTTTAGCTTCAGGTGCTAGTATTTAGTGTGACCTCTCCTTGCACTTGAGCAATAGCAGCATCTTGCAGCTTCATGACCAAGAATGGTCTTTTTGGAAGGGTAGCAGCCAAGAAATGACTTTTTCAGAAGGGGGAACAGGGTGAGAAGGCTAAAGGATTGCAAAGCTGATGGAGACTGGAATGAAGATCAGTGGAAAAGACTTATTATGGAGCCTAAGACTTGCACAAGACTGTATATATATATAGTATTGTGCAAGTGGTACATAGCATTGTGCAAGCAACTAAGGGTGGCCTAAGACTTTTGCACAGGACTATATATATATAGTATATATATATATATATAAACTAACTGAAATAGTTAGTTTGAGAGAGAAACCAAGCCTAAACAGGATGCCAACGCGCGCACACACACACACACACACACACACACACACACACACACTGACTGACTGACTGACTGACTGACTGATAACTGGGACACTTTAGAGAGACTTTCGAGAGACCAGTTGTCCTAACACGTCTTTGGAATGTCATTTGAACATAACATTTAAATTAGTGTCATCAGAACTTCCAGTCTCTTTTGTTTTTTGTTTTACTGCGGACTTTAGCTGAACTTACCTAACAAGTGTAATGAATACTGCTGTGTTTTAAGCAGGTTCCTCTCTGGCTCACTTGCAGATCAGGGCAGCTGGTGAATCTGCAGATCAGAGCTTAATGGGCCGCGCTTCCTGCTGACATAACGACTGACGCAATTCACCACAGGCTGAACAAAGTTGCCTCTGTCAGCGTGGGATTCCCTCTTCACAATGGAAAGCCTTCGGCTGGCGCACTGATCCCAGAATCGGATTAAAACCATCCCAAAGTACCGAAACTTCCCCTAAAACGTGATACGAGCCAAAGTGGAGAATCGCGTCATTATACTGTGTTACGTGTTGAATGGAGCCTACTTCTGTTTTACACAATGCATCGTGGTGAGACCTGACCGCGCTTCACACGTATGGGCTGTTCTGTAAAAGGGAACAAGTCATATGAGCAGAAGGACAAAAAACCCACCGTATTTGGACTGTATTTAACCCCCATTTCTAAAGTATTCCTATTTGGGTTTGTGATGCTACTGGGCAGCACTATAGGGTCACCAAGTCTTGGTGGACTTTCTAAATGTCAATGAACTTTATTCACGCCAAAGGAAAGCAACCTTTTGTATTTAATCACAAACCTAAACACGTTTTAAAATGCAAACTGAAAGAAGGTTTTATGGTCCAATATTTGGCATCAAGCTGGATTGGGCAGGGAAATGAAAGATGGTTATACAGAAAACTTTGATGTTGCCTCTGTCTTTCCTCTGAAGGTCCTGGGAACCCTATACACACAGTATTATGAACTAAAATTACTAGGACATTTTGGATCTTCCAAAAACAACACACACAATGGTTCAATGACTACAATACTACAATTTCATGCAAGGCCATCATGGTTCATTGACCTTTTTGGGGTGAGCTGAAGAGGAGAGTCCACAAGAGAAAACCCATGAGCCTGGAGCATCTTGAGAGAATTCTGAACAATGCACTACGGGAAGGCTGGACCACACCTCAGACATTTAGATTACTCTAGAAAAGGGAACAAGTCATGTGATAAACGTGAAAAAAATCCACTTCATTGCACCGCATTTAACCTCACAGTACGATTTTCAAAAGCATGCGTGTCTGGATTTGGGTTTGTAGCTCAGCAAGTCAGAATGATGGAGTTTCCTGAGCAGATGTGGATCAAGCAATCTTGGACAAATGGTTACTAAAGGGTTACTGTTTGTTATTTTTTAAAGACCTTTTCAGCTCAACTGGATGGAATTTACTGAGGACAGTCTGGTTTAAACTGAGTAAACCACGAAAGCATTTTGTGTAAAATGTATTAAATTAGTCCGTCATAAAATCTATAAAACGTTGTGATTTGATTATTGGTGAACAGCTTGGAGCTTAAATTGTTTATCTAAGGAAAGCTTCAATAAACTGGGTGATAATACCAGTGACACTAAATAATTTGATAACTACCTGTAGAGAATAAATACAAATCTGCTGTCAGTTGCTGCCATGGCTGATTATGGCAGAAACTGGCAGGAGCAAGTCAGATTTGTATTTATTCTCTACAGGTATTTATCAAACTATTTCGTGTCACTTTGTGGTCCAAATTTGTATTTTCAGCCAATTTGTTGAAGGTTTTCCCAGATAAACAATCTAAACTCCAAACATTTCAACTATAATTCAAATAGAGAGAGAGAGCTCTGCAACTTTTTGCAAGGGCTGTCCTCCAGAATCACCTGATCTAAAGCCCTTTGAGGAATTATGGGGGCATTTGAATGCTCTTTGGAATAGTGAAATCATGCTGGGATAAGACAGATGATAAGATTTTGTAGAAACACAGCTGCAAGATGCAAAAGGGGGAACATGCCAAATAGTAAATGCCACAGTTTATAAAAATAGTTTATCAATGATTTAACTTTCACTCAATTTGTTACCTTGATTATCTGAAAGAGATTGTATTCGGTTTGAGAAAAATGCAAAGAGGACGACTTTTCACTAATGGCTATTTGACTATTGGCCCTCACCATGTATGTGGCTATGAGTCACTGCTTTATGGTTTCTGACTAAAATGAGCTTGCAGGGATGACGTACTTGAAGCTCCACTGCGATAGATGCGTTGTATTTGTCATTATTTACTCATTGGCAGCAAAAACTCTCAAGGCTACAGATTTTCACACATTTCTAATGTTTAAATGCTTTTAAATACTAGCTACTGTTAAAATGCTGACTCGGCTGGGTTAAAACATTGCAGCCTCATCCTCCGTGTTCCAAAAAAGTCCCTTTATGCCCCCTGTCTACTTTGGACTCGTGGAATCCTTCTAGCTTTCCCCCTAGGCACTGGTAATGACACAACAGAAATCTGGCGGTTGATCAAGACCAAACAAAAGCAAATAAGAAAGATGTTGTACAAAGTAGTAGAAAGACAAAATATGTAGGTCAGGTGGAACTTGGAGCAGAACGTCAACTTGAACCTTACCACTTATGGTAACTTCTTAGCAGGAAAATTAGGATTACAGTGGGGAAATAAAGTGCGTCCAACTACACGCAGGTTGCTAAGCAATGCGACCATTTCTCCATTTCCTCCACAACTCTGGAAAAAAAGAGCGGAACTCTATATAAACTAAACAGTAGCCGCGCAGACATTCAGCGCACAGCTATAGGGTTTCTAACGTAGACCGCTCGGAGCAAGTGCGCAACCTCAGACAGGCGCGCAAAACAAGTGGACAGAGCAGTCCCTCTGTTCGCCTGCCACGAGCACGTCAGGCTTGACGCTGATGACGTCTGCCAGCCTAGCACGTGGGTTGCGGCGTTCCGAGGCCATAAACAAAGGCACGTTGCGCTCAGAGCGCCAGTTGTGAAAGCGGGAGCGCAGGAGCAGCGTCAGGAGCAAGAGATTGTTTTTTTTTTGGTGTTTTGTACAAACTTATTCTTTTCCCAAATCCATCCGAGACAGACGGAGATTTGAAGCAGACGTTGGGCATGAACCAGAAGGACATTTAGGACTGAGGACTGAGGAGAGAGGTAATAGTTTAAACTTTGGTTGCGTGCGCTTGATTTCGGTGCGTAAAACAGGCATTCACTAAGTTGTTGCCACTCTAATGAATGGTCTGTACCCCACAAAAAGTGTCTGAGATCTGTTGTTAGTGCAGAAAAAATGTAGGATGAGTCCATACTTGTAGCTAGAACGCGATCCACCTCCTGTTTTACCCCAGAAGAAATGATTTTTGTTGTCATTTCAGCAGAAAACAAGAAGCATAAATCTGTGTGAAGCTATGAGTTAGATAGTGTTTGGAGACTATTCGTTTTGGATCCGTTGTCATTTTCAGCAGGAATAAAAGTAGCACAAGTTAATGTTGTGCCTACACAAGGAATCAACCGCTTCAGAGTGTGTTTTACGCTTCAAGAAAATATTCACGTGACACTCGTTGCGAGTTTTAGATGGACGTAAGTACCGCAGATTATTTTACACATGAGCAAAAGATACACCAGACACATCCAGCGTCCTTTTCAGCAAGGCAAAGCAGCACAAACTAATTTTGTTTCTTTTTTTTACAAGTGTATATAGCCTAATATTGACGTGGCAAATCCACTGTCCTTTTAGCAGGGCACAAAACGTCGCAAGAGGCAAGAAAGGCGCCGCATCGCTGTAACTGCAGAGATTCCACGTGAACCCAAATCAGCAGGTGTGTGGAGCTATTGCTTAACAGGTTCCTCCATCCATCCGCTCTGTCAGTGCGTAAAACCCTTCTTAACTCAGATCTTTGTTGCTTCTTCGCAGCCATGCCCTGCGTGCAGGCTCAGTATGGCAAGTCTCCTCCGGGTGCCAGTCCTGCGTGCCAGAGCTACAGCTACAGCGCGTCTGCCGAATACAGCTGCGATTTCCTCACTCCCGAGTTCGTCAAGTTCAGCATGGATCTTACCAACGCCGAGCTCACGGCCGCGTCCTCGTCTCTGCCCAGCTTCGGCACCTTTGCAGAATCAGGCAGCGCTAACTACGAGGCCAAGCCGCCGTGCCTCTACCAGCTGCCCCACTGTGCGGATCACCTGCAGGTCAAATCAGAGGACGGCGCAGCGCATGGCTACCAGCAAGCAGAGGAGGCCGCGGCCCACGGTGGAGCCGTGTCCTATTATAAACCCTCTCCTTCGGTACTGAGCGGGTCACCGGGCTTCCCCGGGGCTCCGGCAACGCACGCGTGGGAGGACGCCACGTCTCTGCACGGCTTTCACCCGAACTACCTGGCTGCTCCCCATGTCATAGAGCATCAACGGAAAAGCGCCGTGACGCGATTCTTCTCGTTCAAGCCGTCCATAGGCGCTGCGCCGCCGGGCGCCTGTCACATGCGCTTTGACGGATCGGTGCATTCGGACGCGCGCACTCAGCACGGTTTTGTGCCACCCGGCCCTCTGAGGAAGCAGCCCGGAGTGCCATTCGGCCACCACAGCCTGCACATCAGTCACTCTCTCATGGAGAGCCCGATGGCTTCATCTTCCTCCTCGTCGTGTTCTCCACCCGCAACCAGAGGCTCCCCGTCCGGAGAGGGTCTGTGCGCCGTGTGTGGGGATAACGCGGCTTGTCAGCACTACGGAGTGCGCACCTGCGAAGGGTGCAAGGGATTCTTTAAGGTACGGACTGCAACTCTACACTAGTTTGATTTTAAAACATATAAATCAAAACCAAACACTAGTTTTCACTGTTCTTCAAGGCGCAATATGGAAATGTTCCTTCGCCTGTACCTCAGTAGTGCTTAGGCTTCGCGTTTCTCTTCAGTCATAACCTGTAACCTGTAAAGATAACACTGATACACACCTGCTCTGACCCACATTTATTACTGTTATTCCCTGACAATCTATTAGGACATAAGAGAAATACACCGTACGTTACTGCTTTTTCAACAAGGTACAAAAAGCAGGTAAGGATATGAAGTCCTGAAGGTTGCTGAACAATAGATGTACCACTAATCTAACTCAACCTGTAGAATATTTCTATATAAGCTCTATATAAGGCTATGTTTAACTATATATATATACAGTATTATATACAATATATATTGCATATTATATATTGAATACAAGGTGTCTATAAAGTAAGTCGCACTTTAACATTGTTAAACCGTGTGTTCATGTTTGTCGCGTCACGCACGGGGCTCACACTGAATCTTTGTAATGTGGATAAAACCTGGGCTCCTTGTGCATCATATAAATCTGAAAGCAACCTCTCTTTCACTGGTTGGTGTGGAATACATTTATTAAATCAGGACTTACTTTATAGACACCTTGTATTCCAGAGGTCGCCTGGACAGAGAATTACATAAAAGCAGCATAAATCTAAAGAACTGGTAAAGTATACCAGAAGATTCCTTCAGAAAACTTCAGAACAGGTTACCAAAAATAATTCAATATGAGCTTAGTGGCAAGGGAGGTCATGTTAAATATTGACTTTTGCCAGTGGAAGCCATTTCATTCTGAAAATTGTGGGTTTTTTTATATTTTGTACACATTTCCTATATTTTCTGTTGTATCTTTCTCACTAAAGAGACTGAGAAAAATTCTATATGGTCATTATAACGTTTCTGAAACAACAACTCTAATGGTGGCCTAAGACATTTGCACAGTGCTGTGCTTGCACACAACAAACCTAATGCAGTTCATTAGATGATGGTCCTGTGTGAGCAGCACCAGGCGTATTAGACCAAAAAAACTATAATAACAAAAAAATCTAAACTGCGGGTCAGAATTGGAGAATTCCTGGCAAACCTGAACTATCCTCGATTACTTTATTTGTCATTCATTTCAACCTGGAATCACCCGGGGGACTGCTCACTCATGTTCATGTCTAACAATAGGAATTCCATGTCGAATGTAATCAGTTTGGACAGGGGAACGAAACTCCCAGCCGTCTCTTTAGTTGGCGGCGGTGATGGGATAATTGCACTAATCCGACAAGAGAGGTCAAGGAGTCGACGCTAGGGGACCCCCAATTTATGACAGCCCACGGCTCTGTATTTACCCAGTGTCTGTCCTGTTCTGGCCCTGAATGTATTAGCCGGCTTTGCTCTGTAGAGTACAGGCGTGAGAGCAGACACCCCCTCTTCTTGTTCAATTATGAAACTGTGCACTTTCCTTTAAAAGTTCAGGCTTGGATTACAGTCTAATTGGAGCTCCGTGTTGTATTTCTGTAGCGCACCGTGCAGAAAAATGCAAAATATGTGTGTCTGGCCAACAAAAACTGCCCTGTGGATAAAAGGCGGAGGAACAGATGCCAGTACTGCCGCTTTCAGAAGTGCCTGGTGGTGGGGATGGTTAAAGAAGGTAAATCCACTTGTTTGATCTCGTATGCATTTGGGCTGGATGATATTATATTATTAATTCCATAATCGTTTGCATGTGTGGGAGAGAAAGTGCTGTGGAATAAGTGTATCAAATTTAATACGTGGTCTCTCTGGCTATTGCAGTGGTAAGAACTGACAGTTTGAAAGGTCGACGGGGTCGACTCCCATCAAAGCCCAAAGGTCCTCAGGACATCCCGAGCTCCTTATCACCTGCCAATCTCCTGAGCGCTCTGGTCAGGGCCCACATGGACTCCAACCCCTCCATGGGCCGCCTGGATTACTCCAAGGTGAGTTCTATATGTTAATGACATGTTAAGTACAGAGTTTTAAATCAAATAAATGTATTTTTTTTTAACATAGCACCAATGCCTATTCTAGGAGCAAGGTTAGGTTGATACTAGTCAGACACATTCATGCTGGGCCAATTTAGAGCAACCAGTTAACCTAATGCATGTCTATGGGAAGAAATTGGAGTAATGGGATTAAACCAACACAGAGAAAACATGCAAACTGCTCTTTTACATGGAAGACTTTTCCCTAGTACATATAGTAATCAACAGTTTGAGAAAGATGTTTATTATGTATAGAGTTTTAAACTGAAATTAATTTATTTGTTTATTTAACATCATATCAGCACCAACGGCTATTCTAGGAGCAAGGTTACACCGATACTAGTCTGACACATTCACACTGGGACAATTTAGAGCGAGAAATTAACCTAATGCATGTCTTTGGATTGTGGGGGGACAGTAGAGTACAGGAGTAAACCCACGAGGACATGGCGAGGACATGCAAATCCCTCGCAGGTGCAGCCTGAGGTCGGGTTCGAACCAGGGATTTCTGTAGTTGTGAGGCGGCTGCTTGTATTTAAATTGAAAATGTTTTCATAACTCTGTACGTATTAATTGCCGAACTTCATTAATAAAGCCGGGCAGCACGGTGGCACGGTGGTTAGTGCGGTTGCCTCACAGCTAGTGTCCCCGGTTCGTTTCCTGAAATGGGCCTCTTCCTGGATGAGGTTTGCATGTCCTCCCCGTGTCCCTGTGGGTTTACTGCGGGTACTCCGGGTTTCCTCTTACAGCCCAAAGACATGCATTAGGTTAATGGATTGTGCTAAATTGGCGTGATCTGAGTATTTATGACTAGTTTCATAGTATCCTTGTGTTTCTATCATAGGTGTGTCTAGCCTCTTTTTAGAGGGGCTCATGCACCCCTAATTGAGTCCCAGCACCCCTAAAAATAAGAGTAAAAGTCAGTTTTGTTGTCTCTGATAAGCTGAAAAATGGTCAAATCAAAGAAAGGTTTAACCATAGTATTTTAACCAAGAAAATACACCATTTCCCCATCCAAATGGTAATTAAATGAGTTTCTTGGTGCTCATCCCCCCTCCAGAAACCTCTGATGTAATCTCCAGAATCTCTAAAATCTATTGAGGTAATTAAAAATAAACCAAATAAACAAATAGACAAACGTTAAATAAAGGCAGGGAAAATATTTTTTCTACTGCTTCAGGCTTCTCACTTAACTGCAATCATAATATGTTTATACACAGCAACAACATTTTTCTGCCCCTCTCATATCCAGTTCCAGCCAAACCCTGACTACCATGGCACTGGGGACGAGACGCTTCACATCCAGCAGTTCTACGACCTCTTAATGGGCTCCATGAGCATCATCCGTAGCTGGGCAGAGAAGGTACCTGGATTTACAGACCTCCCCAAATGTGACCAGGAGCTACTGTTTGACTCTGCGTTTCTGGAGCTGTTCGTCCTGCGATTGGCATACAGGTGAATCTCAGATCTGAAACCAAATTGTTGTAACCTGTGGCATCAAGCTAAGTGACAAAACGTTCCTTATTTTCTCGTGCAGATCCAACCTAATGGAAGATAAGCTCGTTTTTTGTAATGGGATAGTCTTGCATAAGCTGCAGTGCATGCGAGCGTTTGGGGAGTGGATCGACTCGATTGCAGAGTTCTCTGCAAGCCTCCAGAGCATGCACATAGACGTCCCTGCTTTCTCCAGTATGGCTGCGCTGACCATAGTAACAGGTACAGCGCATTTTATACCTTATTAATATAAATCTCAGTTCTTGGGTAGCTCATTGGACCAGGTTAGATGTCACCTGTAGACATGACTGACTGTTTGAGGGAACAGAGGGTGGTTGTGGGACATTCTTGGATGGATATAGACATATTTTCCAAGGCAGGTCTACAGCTGCATCATGTGATCTCTGGGGATAGGTGCAGGAGTGACTCTGACCAACTAAAAGCCGGGTTAAGGCCTTTTTACACCGAGTCCGATTTTTACACGAGAAAAAAAAACAGATGCGACGTTTAAAATCGTGGGACCTAAACAGAAGATTAGTGTAGGAAGCCATAGTTTGCGTTTTTAGTGGGTACGAACAGAATATAATGCACTTAGATAACCAAGAAACTGTTCTATACAGTCACTGTGTATACAGGTTTTTCTTTCAGTTATATTCAGATAATTTCTTTAATATCCATGTTTTTTTATAGGCAGCGTGTTGCTTGTCCTATAAGCTCTTGTGCTCTGCTTCTACCAGGATGGGCTGTTCTGCCTGACAACCAAGCTCTGATTGGTCAACCTGATCGTAATGCATCCCAACAACGCAGAAATTTGGACAGGCGTCGATTAAAAATTTTAAGCAGCGTCGTGGTCCGTCACTTTCGGACTCGGTGTGAAGGACGGCGTTAATATACGTGTGTTCGTTTTCAAAACCTGACGTGCGTTTTTTGCGTGAAAAGGCCTTTAATCATGGATGTTTCTTTCCACAGAGAGGCACGGTCTTAAAGAACCCAAGAAGATGGAAGAACTTCAAAGCAAGATTTTAAACTGCCTAAAGGATCACGTGGCCTGTGGTGGCCATCTGTCAAAACTGCTGGCCAAGTTGCCCGAGCTGCGCAAACTCTGCACGCAAGGACTTCAGCGCATATTTTACCTAAAGCTCGAAGACTTAGTACCCACGCCAGCCATAATCGATAAGCTCTTCCGTGACACCCTGCCCTTCTGAACTGGAGATCTGATTGAACCTTTCCGCTGGAGTAAAAGTTTTATACAATGCAGGAGGTTTTTTTCTATTTCTTCCACCTTGGTGTCGACAGGACAGTGGTATTAAAAAAGGGACCTGAGAGTGAGAAGAGGACCATTTATTCAAAACGTGGCTCATGAACTTGTTCATGGTTTATTACTGATTATATAATACACTTCTTCCAAGTGCATTTGAATATGTGTTTGTATTGTTAGGCATCGTCTATTCATTCCTTAAATAAGCATGAAGACACACGCTCAGTGTCTGTGTAGTTTCAGCCCTCCAGAAACGATCAATGCATTTGTTAAGATAGAAAAACATGATTTTATCAGTTTTCTTTACGGACAATTAAGTGCTAAGGTGCTGTGGTCAACTTGCTGGTTGTGTGACCATAAAAGACAGGCAAATCAGCATCCATACACACACCTAGATAACATTTTTGAATGCATATGAAGACCGAATAAGAGTGAAGCGAACGCGCATTTACGCGCGCAGAGGCGCTCTGGCGGATTAATCTTCACACCGAAAAAAGAATGTATGTTCATTGTGGTCATCGATTTCACATTTGTATATGATGCCAATAATAAAAATCTTGCCAGCATGAATAAGCCGAGATTTCATGTGTCCAAATATTTGGAGATTCCAGATCCAAGAGCGCAAATAATTCAGACCCACCGAGCCTGCGTTCCCTGATTTGAACGCTTTTCCTTATGAAAGGAAAATCGAACGAGATGGAAAACATAATAAATAAGCAATGCACACCCATTGTTTAAAGATGGCAATCTAAGGAGGTGCGTTCTGCGATTTCTGATTTATTAACGCAGGCTAAGGAATCATTTTACATCCACCGCGCAATCTGCATGTTAATGACGAGCCGTGGCACGTAGTAATTTCATATTGAAATAACCTTCATGTGAATAATGTTTTTAGTTTAACATTAACATCATTGGAACATTACGGCTAAACATTCTATTGTTATTATTATTATTATTATTATTATTATTATTATTATTATTATTATTATTATTATTATTGATTTTTGCAATGGCATTCCTGTGTATATATTCTAAAGGTAGCCGGTATGATTATAGTGCTTTGTTAAATAAAAATCTGTGCAATAAACCTGCTCTGCGCTTTGATTATTAAATCCCTTTGCCATTCCCTTTGTCAATTCCTTTTTAACGCATTGTGCGAAAACGACGCACCGATGTTGCGCCATTCGGTTCTTTTCGTTATGATATATTTTTTGGAATAGATCTACAATAGATAGAAACAATATTTCGTTGGCCATTTTCTATTTTTCACGGTTTATTTAGGCTACAATATGGGAAAGGACACACAATTAACCAAAAAGCTTCAGCTCATTTATTCACCTACAGGATTTATCCGGATCCTGACCCGAACCTTATGCGCAATTCTGAACCTCAACCCTGAACAGGTTGCCAGTCCGTCGAAATCGCGTAGCCTACTCACCAACTAACCCACCTACTGGGACGTTGTTCTGAGGAAACCCATGCAGAATGAGACAAAGCTTGAGCTTGGTCACTGAACCCTGGGACTGTGCATCACCAACACGACCTGTGACGCCCAAGGAAGGCAAATAGAAAAGAAAAGAATAAGACCTAAAATAAATAAAGCATTATTCATTGGTAGAAAGAATACTGTAAAGCGCAAATGTCTGTCTTCTCTTTTCTTGAAATGATGTGGCTTGAGAATGCTATGTCAGAATACCATATATTTATTGCGACTCATTTGAGCGTGAATTTACTAGAATTTTCTAAATCCGTCTTCATTCAAAGCACTGGGCAACAAAAACGTTTTTGGAATGTCTCTTTCAGAAATGTATTTTTAAGTTACAGAACAATTCATTTTTTTACCATAAATGTATATAATTGATTCATAAATAAGTCTGTTATTACACTCCTAAAATGTTCAAGTGTGTCCACATTATCCTCTACTTGGTCTGCTTTCTCATCACCATCCTCACTCAGTATCATGTTTTTGGAGGCTCTGGCACAGGTAATCCCTGGCTGTGAGCCACTGGTCTCATATCAGAAAGTAAAATAGGGTATTAATAAGTATATTTGGATTTTTGTTGTTATACCATTTATATTTATCAGGCAGAAACAGAAATATTTTTTTCCCTTGCCACTGTCGCCCTAGGCTTGCTCAATTTGGGATTGGATATAGATATTAGGAGATAATCTAAACTTGTAAAGTTGCTTTGAGACAATACTCCATTGTAAAAAGCGCTATATAAATAGATCTGACTTGACTTGACTTGACTATGAGACATGATCTCAGAGTTCTCTCCAAACTAATGGATGGAGTATCAGAACAAAGCAACACCTAAATACACAAAAGCATGGCTTTGCAGTTAAGCATGTAACTGATAGGGAACTGTTACTCAAAAGTGGGCACTGTTTGCATCTCCTAATGTGTCCAGTCATGGTTCTGCTGGTCCCTGGTGACTCATTTATCTAGGCTTGTGCTTGTTCTATTGAACTGCAAAAACAATGAAAATGCCATATGTGATCTTATACAACAATTAGTTCTGACCTTACAGTCTGATTGGTTGAGACGCTTTCTCATAAATATTTGTGATAATGGCATGGCTTTTTGTTACAATTGTTACCTTTGCATAGCAACAACTCTTTTGTAGTGGGCCTACTTTTGGCAGAAGTTATTGTCAGTATTAAAGCATATTTAGTCTGAAATTCAGAGATTCTTTGATTTATTTTGTTTCTTAAAGAAAAGTTGCATAAAAGCAATAGAACACTTGAGGTTGTGTGTTATTGCAAGTAACATCACAGCTGCGATGATCTACGGCACTCACCTTCAGCTTGTGCCTACAGCCAAATCACAGCCGTGATGTTATTCACGATAATGCACTCCCTCTCATTTGCTTATACAAAAACACGCATATACAGTGAAGCTTAAAAGTTTGTGAACTCTTTAGAATGTTCTATATTTCTGCATAAATATGACCTAAAACATCATCAGATTTTTCCTAAAAGTAGATAAAGAGAACCCAGTTAAACAAATGAGACAAACATATTATAACTGGTCATTTATTTATTTATTGAGAAAAAGGATCCAATATTGCATATTAGTGAGTGGCAAAAGTATGTGAACCTTTGCTTTCAGTATCTGGTGTGACCCCCCTGTGCAGCAATAACTGTAACTAAACATTTCCTGTAACTGTTGATCAGTCCTGCACACCGGCTTGGAGGAATTTTAGCCCATTACTCCGTACAGAACAGCTTCAACTCTGGGATGTTGGTGGGTTTCCTCACATTAACTGCTCACTTCAGGTCCTTCCACAAAATCTTGATTGGATTAAGGTCAGGACTTTGACTTGGCCATTCCAAAACATGAACTTTATTCTTCTTTAACCATTCTTTGGTAGAACGACTTGTGTGCTTAGGGTCGTTCTCTTGCTGCATGACCCACCATCTCTTGAGATTCAGTTCATGGACAGATGTCCTGACATTTTCCTTTAGAATTCTCTGATATAATTCAGAATTCATTGTTCCATCAGTGATGGCAAGCCGTCCTGGCCCAGATGCAGCAAAACAGGCCCAAACCATGATACTACCACCACCATGTTTCACTGATGGGATAAGGTTTGTATGCTGGAATACAGTGTTTTCCTTCCTCCAAACATAACACTATTCTTTTAAACCAAAAAGTTCTATTTTGGTCTGATCCGTCCACAAAACATTCTTCCAACAGCCTTCTGGCTTGTCCATGTGATCTTTAGCAAACTGCAGATGAGCAGCAATGTTCTTTTTGGAGAGCAGTGGTTTTCTCCTTGCAACCCTGCCATGCACACCATTGATGTTCAGTGGTCTTCTGATGGTGGACTCATGTACATTAACATTAGCCAATGTGAGAGGGGCCTTCAGTTGCTTAGACGTTGAGTTCTTTGTGACCTTGCCAACTATTACATGCCTTGCTCTTGGAGTGACCTTTATTGGCCGACCACTCCTGGGGAGGGTAACAATGGTCTTGAATTTCCTCCATTTGTACATAATCTGTCTGACTGTGGATTGGTGGAGTCCAAACTCTTTAGATATGCCTGATGAGCATCAACAGCTATGTTTCTGAGGTCCTCAGAAATCTCCTTTGTCCGTGCCATGATACACTTCCACAAACGTGTGTTGTGAAGAGCAGACTTTGATAGATCCCTGTTCTATAAATAAAACAGGGTCCCACTCACACCTGATTATCATCCCATTGATTGAAAACACCTGACTCTAATTTCACCTTCAAATTAACTGCTAATCCTTGAGGTTCACATACTTGCACCACTAAATAATATGTAATATTTGATCATTTTCCTCAATAAATAAATGACCAAGTAGAATATTTTCATCTCATTTGTTTAACTGGGTTCTCTTTAACCACTTTTAGGACTTGTGTGAAAATCAGATGTTGGTTTAGGTCATATTTATGCAAAAATATAGACAATTCTAAAGGGTTCACAAACTGTCAAGCACCACTGTATTTCTTATACATAAGTAACTTAAGTAACATTAAGTATATTTATATACTTAATGCATGAAGCAAAGCTGTTATAATTATCACTATAAAACTATATATAGGCAAATTAACCAGGCACCAATGTTGACCTTAATAAAGAATTAGGGCTTAAATTGAGGATGTGGCACTTGCACACTGCAAAACAAAGCAACACTTATTTTATATTAGAGTTTATATGGTGATTTGTTTAAAATAAGAACATTTATTCAGTTTTAAAGAAAGAAACCAAAAGTCCTTCCATTGCAAACACTTCTATGCACATCTAAATAGACATGGACCCACTTATAATTCATAGTTCATTCAAGTTCACCTGTATAGAAAACCATGACTGTACTGTACTTGTAACACTCAGTGCTAACATTATTCCTGCCAAAAAGAACAGCATAGATGATCAACAGCATAGCCAGCATAGTTTTGGACACTGAACGCTTGTATGAGGTACACTAGTGAACCAGTTTAACCAGCAAGCATTTGCTTGTTAACAAGCAAGTCCACGCATGCTCAGCTCTTAAACAGTCCACGTCAGGATCCCAGCAATGCTCGCCATCGCAGCACTGGAATGTGATTACAGCGTCTCCTCCCTCAAACATGACCAGTCATGCCCGTGTGACACCAGACCATTCTGCAAGGCACCACTGGGACTCGAACACAGGTCTCTGCAATGGAATTGCAAATTGCCACCAGAGCACCAGCATCAATCTTGTTTTTGTGGCATATAATGAAATATCTTGAAGATCGAATTTCATTGTGCTGCTGTAATTAGCCATAGTTATTTTAAATCTAGCTATGATCTATCTCTGATCACATTTGATTCAATAACATTTCCATTTGCACTCACAGCATTTAGTAGACGTTCTTACCCTTACAGTTTAAGTGCATTTTATTCTCTAGACATTTCCTCATTCTAGTAGAAAGCCGAAAGCTCTTTAGGAGAAACAGCCCTCCTAAAATATAGCATATGTTGCAGTTTGGATGCTGGTATACTGGCCAATTAGCAAGGTAAGATGTTTTTCTTCTGGTCAACTTCATTTCATTCGTTAATAAACATCCATTCCTACATTTCAGGCCTGGAACACATTCCAAAACAAGTTGGGCAATTTCGAGCTAGTAATGAATAATTTCAAATCATTATTTAGTGCATTTCTGCACTAATGCTGCCTTCACTGATGTGTAAATGATCTGGACACTGACCCAACCACATACCATGACAGAGCCTGGCTTTTGGACTTGTTGCTGATAACAGTCCGGATGGTCCTTTTCGTCTTTGGTCCGAAGCACACGGCGTCCATTTCTTCCAAAAAATATCTGGAATACTGATTGGTCTCACCACAATACACGTTTCCAATGTGTGATGGTCCATCCCAGATGCCTCTGAACCCAGAATACCACTTTTGGACATGGCTAACATAAGGCTTGTTTTTTGTAATGTTGTAAGTGGCATTGGTGAATGTAACTATGTATTGTAGTGCTTGACAAAGCTTTGATAAAGTAATCCCTTGCCCATGTAATTGTATCAGCTGTTGTTGAATGGCGGTTCTTGATGCAGTGCCGTCTGAGGGATCAGAGATCATGGGTGTTCATTTTAGGCTTGTGCCTTTGCTCTTAATCATACTTCTCACTGAAATTCCTCCCAATTCCTTGAATCGTTTAATAATATTATGCACTGCAGAGGGAGAAATATGCAAATCCCTTCTAATATTTCTTTGAGGAACATTGTTTTTAAACATTTCAATAATTCTCTCACGCACTTGTTGATAAACTGGAGATTCTCTGCCAATATTTGCTCATTAAAAACTCAGCCTTTCCTGAATGCTGCTTTTGTACCAACTCATGATTATAATCACCTGTTGACATCATCTGTTTGAAATCACATCAGTGTTTAGTTTTTTTTAATTTGTTACTAGCTCTAAATTGCTCCCGTCCCAACTTTTTTTGGAATGTGTTCCAGGCCTGAATTGAAGGAATGGATGTTTATTAACAAATGAAATAAAGTTGACCAGACAAAACATGAAATATCTTGTGTTCATACTGTCTGCAATGAAATAAAAGTCAAAGGAAATGTATAAAACATGTACTGTGGTCAGACAAATCAGTATTCCAGATCTTTTTTGGAAGAAATGGACACCGTGTGCTTCGAACCAAAGACGAAAAGGACCATCCAGACTGTTATCAGCAACAAGTCCAAAAGCCAGGCTCTGTCATGGTATGTGGTTGGGTCAGTCTCCAAAACATTTACACTTCAGTGAAGGCAACATTAGTGCAGAAATGCACTAAATAATGATTTGAAATTACTCATTACTAGCTCGAAATTACCCAACTTTTTTTGGAATGTGTTCCAGGCCTGAAATGAAAGAATGGATGTTTATTAACAAATGAAATAAAGTTGACCAGACAAAACATGAAATATCTTGTGTTCATACTGTCTGCAATTAAATAAAAGTCAAAGAAAATGTATGATGTTTTATGCTTTTTCTGATTTGGGGTTGTACTCAAATTTTGTGTTAGTATGAAATAATACAACATGACTTGCCTAAACCAACAATTCAGTCATGTAAATAATCCATCAGTTTTAGTGTATGTATAACTTTATCAAAGGTAATTGTATTGGCCTATCTAATTCCTTTGGAGGAATATAATATTAATTCAGCACACTATGGCAAGTATTGATTTTTAGGGGAATAAACTTCTTTATATGTAGACTGTGATGGATCAGAATTTAAAAAATCAAATCAGGCAGTTTGGAGAATTCATTGGCATTTGTTTAGGAGACTGCAATTCAGTTACTCAGATCCAACCTCACACAATCAAATACACATTCCAATAAACAGTATAATCAATTTCTAGGTTGAATATTAACATTATTTTGCTCTCTAGGCCTTATATATGAGCTAGCTCCCGATGATATTTTTCAGTGTTTGTCCAGTCAGAATGCAGGGAGGGCAAATACCATTCCAGTTCCCTTTTCCCATCCTTCTGGATGCTTTATTGTAAATTTGGTGCACTGAGACCGCTCCTTTCAGTTATCTCTATTTAAATTAGATGTAAAGCACAGTGCAGTTCTGCTGTATGTAGGTGTGAATGCAGGTTCGGGGTGCCTAATTTAATGGCTCAGAGGCTGCAGCATCCTAACTGCATTTTGTTGTTTCAGCTGTTCACTAACAGGCTCACTATGTGCTCTGACCTTTTTAAAAGAGCATACTGCTCTTTGAGAGATGGTTTCATGGACTTGGTGTAACCTGCATCCATGGGCTAGCTTTGTTGCATCTTGCATTGTAATCAACATTGTTTTATCATATGTCAAATAAAGTGACTGTTTGATTGGTAGTGCATTGCAGAATAATGGATTAAAAAGGCTGTGTCATAAATATTTGGATGGAATGAAGTGGGATTGTAATCATGAGAGTGAAATACAGATATCCATACAGAAACCAAATAAGCCACGTGAATTATAGTACTTCGTTTCCTGGTTTCATGGATAGCACATGTTTCATTCTGCATTGTAATCAACATTATTTTATCATTCCTCTAACAATGCAGCTGCTTACCAAAGTGCACTGCAAAATAATGGCTAAACCCTACTAAGAAATACATATTTGTCATGAATACAATCCAGTAACCATCAATAAACAACAATAACCATATTGTGTTCTGATATACACATTTTCTGTTTGGTTTTCTGGTTTCATGGACGTGTAACTACATACAACCATTGCATTCTGCATTAAAATGAGAACTATTTCATCATCTAACATAGCATCTGCCTGGTGAATCCTGTATTGGTGCCCTGCAGAAGAAAGTGTAAAAAGCACCTTGTCATAAATATATTGCTGCAGTTAAATTTCATGCATCTATTCACAAAACCCAAACAAGTCGCAATAATTACAGTGGTGCTTGAAAGTTTAGAATTTTCTATATTTCTACATAAATATGACCTAAAACATCATCAGATTTTCACACAAATCCTAAAAGCAGATAAAGAGAACCCAGTTAAACAAACGAGACAAAATATTATACTTGGTCAATATACATTTATTTATTCAGGAAAATGATCCAATATTACATGTTAGTGAGTGGCAAAAGTATGTGAATCTTTGCTTTCAGTATCTGGTGTGACACCCCTGTGCAGCAATAACTGCAACTAAACATTTTTCCATCAATGATGGCAAGACGTTCTGGCCCAGATGCAGCAAAACAGGCCCAAACCATGATACCACCACCACCATGTTACACAGATGGGATAAGGTTCTTATGCTGGAATGCAGTGTTTTCCTTCCTCCAAACATAACGCTTTTCTTTTAAACCAAAAAGTTCTATTTTGGTCTCATACGTCCACAAAATATTCTTCCAATAGACTTCTGGCTTGTCCACATGATCTTTTGCAAACTGCAGATGAGCAGCAATGTTCTTTTTGGAGAGCAGTGACTTTCTCCTTGCAACCCTGCCATGCACACCATTGTTGTTCAGTGTTCTTCTGATGGTGGACTCATGAACATTAACATTAGCCAATGGGAGAGAGGCCTTCAGTTGCTTAGAAGTTACCCTGGGGTCCTTTGTGACCTCGCCAACTATTACACACCTTGCTCTTGGAGTGATCTTTGTTGTTCGACCACTCCTGGGGAGGGTAACAATGGTCTTGAATTTCCTCCATTTGTACACAATCTGTCTGACTATTGATTGGTAGAGTCCAAACTCTTTAGAGATGGTTTTGTAACTTTTTCCAGCCTGATCTCCAGAAACATTCTTTGTTTGTGCCATGATACACCTCCACAAACATGTGCTGTGAAGAGCAGACTTTGATAGATCCCTGCTCTTTAAATAAAACAGGGTGCCCTGTATTGGCTGCATGAGGTTAATTGATATCACTAAATCTCAAAATTGTCCCAGGGTGTGTGTGTGTGTGAGAGAGATCCAAGTCAACCAAATTAAAGTAAAATTTATTTCTGTTTTTGCTTTTTACAACACAGCATTATCTCAAAGCAGTCAAGTCAAGTCAAGTCAGATTTATTTATATAGCGCTTTTTACAATGGAGCATTGTCTCAAAGCAACTTTACAAGTTTAGATTATCTCCTAATAACTACGTCCAATCCCAAATTGAGCAAGCCTAGGGCGACAGTGGCAAGGAAAAACTCCCCTAGTTCTAGGAAGAAACCTTGGGAGGACCAAGACTCAAAAAGGGCCCAACGCTCCTTTTGCGGCTTAGATGAATAAATCTAAGATCGAACTAAAGTCATGGAGGTAAGTTCGAATAGCATTTGAAGGTTGCACATCGACATTAAGTGGCGTGTTATGAATGATAAATCTAAGAGCGAAACTACAGTCAGGCTCAAGTCGATAAAATGTGAAGTTTCACTCAACATTAAGTGCGCCCGGGTATGAATATAAATCTAAGACGAACGAAAGTCATGGAGGCCATGGTCGAATAAACAAAAAATTGTGAATTAATGGCAACAGTGGAGCTCCATCAGAATAACATCAATGTGTGGGGCCCCGGACCTGCCGGAACACAGCTCGGAGAGAAAACAAAAAATGTATTAGTTTATTGATTAATAGCAAGGTGTTTATTAACAATACACTGATGCGCATTGTCAATCACTGATGCCAAGTGTAAGCATGGACCCCGGCCAGCATATCTTAGCAGCATAGCTAGAAAGCTGAAAGAGGAGAATGGAAGGAAAACACAGCCAAGAGGGATCACATGAGACATTGCCAACCCCACGGGAGGCAGAAGACAGCAACTCAATGTTTCTGATCACCATAAGACTCTTTGACTATGAACCCCCAGCTCTGCCCTTAGTCTAAGGCAAGGATGCACGAGTCAAGATCACGAGGACCGAAGCCCAGTTCAGCCAGACTGACCACTCGACACTCCCGGCTAACGGACAAGGCATGCAGGCCAGACATGACTCCAGACTCCAGCCCCAGTGACCCAAGCCATGCATCCTGGTCTAAATCTAGAGAAAAGCCTGTGTAAATAAGTATGTATTTAGCCTAGACCTAAAAATTTGGAAAGTGTCTGAGTCTTGAACGAAAGTGGGAAGTTTATTCCACAGTTGGGGGGCCATGTATGAGAAAGCCTTTCCCCCTGCTGTGACTTTTTTAATTCTAGGAACTAAAAGAAGTCCTGCACGCTGTGAATGAAGTAGACGAGTTGGATTGTAAAACTCTAAGAGTTCACTCAGGTAATGTGGGGCCAGGCCATGTAGAGCTTTATAAGTTATAAGAAGTATTTTGTAATCTATGCGGAATTTGACTGGTAACCAGTGTAGTGATGATAGAATAGTAGTGATGTGATCAAATTTTCTAGTTCGAGTTAGCACCCAGGCAGCTGCATTTTGAACTAACTGAAGTTTATTTATAGATTTACTTGAGCATCCAGTAAGTAACAGTAATCCAACCTTGAGGTTATAAACGCATGAACAAGTTTCTCTGCATCATTAAAAGAGAGGATATTTCTAAGTTTAGCGATATTACATAATTGAAAAATAGCAATTCGAGTGATGCTGCTAATGTGCGCATCAAAGGAGAGATCTGAATCAAATGTGACCCCTAAGTTTTTTACAGACGGACTGAGCAATACTGGAGAGCCACCTAGATTTAGGATAGATGTAGCCAACCTGTCTCTCATAGCCTTGGGTCCCACTAATAGAACCTCAGTTTTATCTGAGTTAAGTAAGAGAAAATTAAATAACATCCAATCTTTTATTTCCTTTACACAGTCCTCAATTTTGTTGATTGTAAGGCTGTCATTAGGTTTGGCTGATATGTACAGCTGTGTATCATCTGCATAGCAGTGGAAACTAATGCCATGTTTACGAATAACTGAGTCTAGTGGCAGCATGTACAGAGAGAATAAAGCTGGCCAAGCACTGACCCCTGAGGCATGCCATACTTCACTTTTGAGAGCTTAGACCTTAGATTATTTATATGAACTGGTACCGGTCAGTTAAGTAGGATTTAAACCAAGAAAGTGCTGATCCCTTAATACCTACAGTATTTTCTAGTCTATTTAGTAAAACATCATGATCTATAGTGTCAAATGCTGCACTTAAATCTAACAGAACAAGAAATTAAAAACATCCCTTATCTGAGGACATTAACAAGTCATTTAGTACCCTAATTAATGCTGTTTCAGTACTATGATGGGGCCTGAAGCCAGACTGAAATTTTTCATACATTTTCATTCCTTTGGAGGTGACTACAGAGCTGCTGATAGACGGCTTTTTCTAAGATTTTGGACAGAAACGGTAGATTTGAAATTGGTCTATAATTAGATATCACACAAGGGTCAAGATTGGCTTTTTTAATCAGTGGTTTGATAACGGCAGACTTAAAGGATTTGCAGCAAAGCAGCTTCACAACAAACAACTGAGCCAACCTGTGGTGACAGTGGAAAGGAAAAACTCCCTAAATGTCATGAGGAAAAATCCTTGGGAGGACTAAGACTCAAAATGGTACCCAATATCCTTGGACAGCCTAGATATTATATGCAAGAATTAAACTAAATTTCCTTAATAATACACTTACAAAAAAATTGCATAAATACACAGGACAATATAATAGAGAATATAATAATCTATCTATCTATCTATCTATCTATCTATACATCTACATATATAAATTGTAATATATTTATCATCAAATTATAATAATAATATATTTATGAAATATATTTATAAAATAATAATATGAAATTGGAACTGTAATGACTATGTGTGTGATACCTGGCTTTTTTCCTGTGCTGCTAGTTAGGCCCCAACTCCCCACAAACCCTGAAATGGATTGAGCTAGTGTGTAAATTAATGAATGACATAAATTCACCAATCACTTTAGTAGGCACACCTACTTGTTTCTACACAATGTCCAGTTTATCAGTTTCACTTACCATATACAGTATATGCACATTGTAGTTCTACAATACAGACTGTAGTCCATTTGTTTCTCTACATACTTTGTTAGTCCCTTTACTCTTGTTCTCTAATGGCCGCGACCCCCACAGGACCCCCACAGATCAGGTACTATTTGTTTGATGGATCATTCTCAGCATTGCAGGGTTAGTGTGTGTTGCGCTGGTACAAGTGGATCAGACACAGCAGTGCTGCTGGAGTTTGGAAACACCTCAGTGTAACTGTTGGACTGTAAATAGTCAACCAAAAATGTCCAGCCAACAGCATCCTGTAGGCACCATCCTGTGAGCACTGATGAAGGATTAGAGGATGACTAAGACAAACTGTGTAACAACAGATGAGTTACTGACTTTACATCTACAAGGTGGAGCAATAAGGTAGATTTTATATATTTTAGTAGTTTTTATATTTACAATGTTTAACGAAAGGCTATACAACCAGCAATAAGATTATTAATAACCTAATGAGTCATATTAAATCATTTTATTTGCAATAACCCAGCACTGTGAAATCTGTTATATAGTGTAGGAGTGGATAACTATCTACAATGGATATCTACAATGAAATGCCTTTTAATTTTTTTCCAGCCCAATTTATTGCAGCTACCCCTTTAAATTCTCTCCGTCCCTCTTTTCCCACCCCCTGGATCTCTCTCTCGCGTGCTCTCTTTCCATGCAGGTGTCAGTACTCCATCCATGTATGTGACATCTCCTCCTCCCTGCTTGGGAATATGAAATATTGATTTATGTTCAAGAAAAAGGCCTTATAAAAATGATCACATCCACGTGTGGGATTACCGCAGTCCAGATCAATGCGCATCCTGTTCCTCGACGCTTTAGACTGTCACTGATGGTGAAATGAAAAAAATAAGGAGATCAATATTATCTGAGATGTGTCACATTTATTATAATTATGAGGATGAAGGCCTGGTGGTGGAGCTGCCCGGTGGGAGGCGGGAGAGGGGGAGGTGGGGGTGGGGTATGGTGTTGTGTTTACAGGTCTATGTCAGGAACGAAAGGAATGGGAATGAAAGCGCACGCATGATTAAATGAGTCCCGGAAAAATGACTTTAATTTAACCCGCTTAATCTATGACTAATGCACACAATATAGCTGGTACGTTCCAAACCCATAGACAGTGCCAGTTCAGTGCCACCACTCACAGCTGGTGTGTAAGGCTTCCAAGCTGGACCAGGGGACATGCCATTTACAGCAGAAGCGCCAAGCATGCTGACCTCTTATTTAGACATTTGACTCATCATTAATTATTCATCTGTTACTCAAAGGCAGGATTTCATATTCAAGAGTGGGAGCTTATCTGGAAGTTTATTAACTATAGTGCAGTAGCCTGTGTTGTCCCGGCTTCACCACTGCCTGTATGGTCTGCATGTTCTCCTCATGGTAATCCAGTTTCCTCCCACATTTTAAGGATGTGTTATGACAAATGGTGTTTATAAATGTCCTACCCTGAGTGAGTGAGAGTAAGTGTGCATGTGTCCTGTCCAGGCCTGGTTCCCACCTTGCGCCCTGTGCTGCCAGGTAGAATGAGTGAATGAATGGTTTATACTAGTGTTGTGGTCAAAACTGCTAGAGCCGTGTCTGAGTCAAGACTAAGTCAAGTCAGGTCAGATTTATTTCTGTAGTGCTTTTTTACAATGGAGCATTGTCTTAGAGCAACTTAACAATTTTAGATAATCTTCTAATATCTAGGACCAATCCCAGATTGAGCAAGCCTAGGGAGCCATAGCGGAAAGGAAAAACTCCCTAAACGTTATAAGGAATAAACCTTAGGAGGACCAAGACACAAATAGGGACCCATTCTCCTTGTGGTGGCATAAAAGATAATGTAAGAAAGAAGCAAATTTATTTAGTCAAATATGTTTGGAGTAATAGTTAAACAAGAAGTACAGAAAATTACAAAAATATATTTACTAAAATAATGTAAAAATATGCATATCGGCATCATTTAGTCCAGTACACAAAGCGACTACAGCATGCTCTCGGCGGGAAAGTCCTTGGTGGCACGTCATCCCCAGGCAACAGGAGGAACATAGCATGGAACATGGCATAGACCTGGTGGCTCATTTATAAAACTCTGCGTGGATTCTGGAGTGAAAGTGTGCGTACGCACAAAACTAGGAAATGGCGTGCGCACAAAAAAATCAAGATTAATAAAACCACAGCTCTTTATAAATCACAATCTTCTCTGAAATGTCGCAGGTGAACGAGCCTCACGTTCCACCTCCTAACCGCCCACATGTAACCATATAGGCCTATGGTCCATTCAAATTACCTCATGAATACTTATAAAGAGCATGTCCCAGTCATTGCTGAGTGGGATTAGTGGTGACAGTGGAGAAAGTTGGAGAATGCAACGTGGAAGCTATTGTTCCGGAGATCGAGGCAAGAAAAAAATTGTTGTTTGATGGCCTTGGTAGTGGCATCACTAACAAACGCAAGTTTGTTGAGTGGCAACATGTGTTCAAATGTTCAAAAAATATAAAAGAAACAAATTGTTTTGCACAGGCAGAGACTGTGTAACTGTAACTGGTGGAGTAATGTCTGTTCCTCATTTCATGCGAGAATGGCTCCAGTAAATGGGGAAACCCTCTTAAGTGGTGTGGTGAGTGAAAAAGAGGGAGATATATACAATGGTACCTCGGTTCTCCTCATGAATTCGTTCCAGAAGGCTTGATGAGAACCGAAAACAACGAGTACTGAACAATTTTTTCTCATATGGAATAATGTAAATAGAATTAATCTGTTCCAGACTCCCAGAAAATCCACGCTGCATAAGGCATTATATGCATTCATAGAGTTTTATTGTACAGTTGTACTGTACAGTTTTATTGTGTGTGTATACATATATATATATGCCAATCAAATTATTATTGATATTGTTATTATTTTCAATATCATAATATCAGAATATGCTCCACTAAAAAAGCATTAATTTAATTTCAAGAGCATTAAACATAAAGGTAGATGATGATACAATTAATCGACTATGACGTACACAGCTCATACGCATTTTTTGGTACAGCATTTGCACTATTGAATAAATCCATACAATATGTAATAAACGTGACAAAAGAGATGACAGTGGAGACGTGACTGTCTCATTAACGTATATTCTGACCAAGTCTTTCCCACAATGCTTTTTGAAGCCAAGCTCTCACAGACCCTCATTTACATATGACCTTTAATTCAAATGTCTGGAAAGATTGAATGGTACAGGGCTGATGATATTTCAGAGAAAAGTGAGTAGCAATGCACAGCCCCAACACCTTTAATAGAATTGACTATTGTGTCATTAATGCTCAGGGTTATTTGAGATGGTGCAATGTTCCTCAATCTATTCAATCATTTAATATGACTCATTTACTGCTACGTTATTCTTTTTTTTTATATGAAGTGACAATAAATCACAATATTAAATATAGATACAGGTTGCAACTGTTTTACGATGGCCCAACTTACAATATTTCGATTTTGTGATAGGAATCCAATAATAAATAATTAAATACACGTTCAGCAATATTCACTCAGAATTTTGAATTTCTAATTTTCCCGGACAAGCGATACGAAGTATAGGATGAGTCGGCATTGCATGACATAAGGAGTCATGTCGCAGGAGTGATGAACGCTGGGAAATGTAGTGAGGAAAAGCCGTGCTCGCTATGATGTATAAAGTAATAAAGTATATATTAAATTCTGTCATTTACAAGAAATTCACCTTACAATGGGTTTGTCAGAACATATCCACACAGTAAATCTACCTGTACAGTTGAAGACCTCAACCTCAGAAAAAAGAGTTGTTGATGTTCATCAGGCTGGAAAAGGTTACATTATCATCTCCAAAAAGTTTGGACTCCACCAATCCACAGTCAGACAGATTGTGTACAAATGGAGGAAATTCAAGACCATTGTTACCCTCCCCAGGAGTGGTCGACCAACAAAGATCACTCCAAGAGCAAGGCGTGTAATAGTTTCTGAGGTCACAAAGGACCCCAGGGTAACTTCTAAGCAACTGAAGGCCTCTCTCACATTGGCTAATGTTAATGTTCATGAGTCCACCATCAGAGGAACACTGAACAACAATGGTGTGCATGGCAGGGTTGCAAGGAGAAAGCCACTGCTCTCCAAAAAGAAAATTGCTGCTCATCTGCAGTTTGCAAAAGATCACGTGGACAAGCCAGAAGGCTATTGGAAGAATGTTTTTGGAGACCAAAACATAACTTTTTGGTTTAAAAGAAAAGCATTATGTTTGGGGAACGGAAAACATTGCATTCCAGCATAAGAACCTTATCCCATCTGTGAAACATGGTGGTGGTAGAATCATGGTTTAGGCCTGTTTTGCTGCATCTGGGCCACGACGGCTTGCCATCATTGATGGAACAATGAATTCAGAGAATTCTAAAGGAAAATGTCAGGACATCTGTCCATGAACTGAATCTCAAGAGAAGGTGGGTCATGCAGCAAGACAACGACCCTAAGCACACAAGTCGTTCTACCAAAGAATGGTTAAACAAGGATAAAGTTAATGTTTTGGAATGGCCAAGTCAAAGTCCTGACCTTAATCCAATTGAAATGTTGTGGGAGGACCTGAACCAGGCAGTTAATGTGAGGGTTAAAATTCCTCCAAGCCGGTGTGCAGGACTGATCAACAGTTACAGGAAATGTTTAGTTGCAGTTATTGCTGCAAAGGGGGGCCACCAGATACTGATAGCAAAGGTTCACATACTTTTGCCACTCAATAATATGTAATATTGGATCATTTTCCTCAATAAATAAATGACCAAGTATAACTTTTTTGTCTCATTTGTTTAAGTGGGTTCTCTTTATCTACTTTTAGGACTTGTGTGAAAAAATGTGATGATGTTTTAGGTCATATTTATGTAGAAATATAAAACATTCCAAAGGGTTCACAAACTTTCAAGCACCACTGTGTGTATGTGTATATATATATATATATATATATATATATTTATATATATATATATATATATATATATATATATATATACAGAAAATATTGTCAATTAATTTATATATATATATATATATATATAATTAATTCACTTATCCTAATTCTAACAATAACCTTCACCTGCCCATCTACACCTACCTATGACTGCACTGGCTAAATGAATTGGCCTATGCCACACACAAATATCCATCCCATAATTCATGCAAAGACGAGGTGGATCGTGAGTGTGCTATCGCCATGGATACATTCCAGTGAAATATAGTCAAGTGGATGCTGTTAATTACTCTGAGAGAAATTAAATGATGGGGAATGAAGCTTTGAAATGTGAGTGGAATTTAAGTGGTCACGTTCTATAATAAGGTTATCTTTGTTAATAAGACTGTCTCCTTGATGTAAACAAACAGTTGACCCGGGAAAATGAGAAAGAACGAATATAAAGGGTGATGGTTGAACAGCTGTGGTGGAAAACAGGCAACAATGCCCATCATGTAATAGAACAGTTATATAATTTTAATAACTGCTTATAAACCTTGTACCGGTAATGACCATCCGATCAATGCCTGTTAACAACCGTGGTCTTAACAATTATAATAAATTATAATGGGAAAAAAATCTGTTTTTTAACTCTGGACGTCAACACCTAGTCATATTAAAAAAGGTTTAGCATTTGTATTTTTACTGCCATAAATATTAGGTCATACTTTGATGTTGTCACGCCCACTGGCCGCCAGGCCAGTGTCACCCGCTCATCACGCGCACCTGTTCCTCATTTCCCACGTCACGACCGCACAATATTTAAGCCGCGCTCACCTCACGCTCAGCGCGGATTATTGATGATTCACATCGGTCGCGTCCCTACCCGCCGCACCTCATCTCGCGTCCCTACGCGCCTCGCCGCCTATCGTGTCTCTACACGCCTCACCGCCTATCGCGTCCATACGCGCCACGTCCTATCCAGGTATCGTGCCGTTTAGCTTATTTCCGTGTTTTGTTTAGTTTCCACCTGTTTTGCGACCTCGGTCTATTTTATGTTCCCTACCCGTTCTCGTATTCGTTTCATACCCGTTTCCGGCTGTGGCTTAGTTTATGTTCCACACCCGTTTTCGGTCCTCTTTCCTTTCCGTACGCTGTGTCTCCTTTTGTTGGTTGTTCAATAAATAAAACCCCTTTATTTTGAACCTGCGTTCGTCTCCTCGTTCCTCTCGCCTCCCGGCGTTACAGAATAATCCGCCTAAAACATGGAGACGGCAGGTTCCCCTACCTCTCCGTTTTTCCTCGGCCATTTCAATGGCGATCCTGCCTCCTGCCGGCCGTTCGTTGAACGGTGCAGGTATTGTTTTGATACCTTCCCCTTTGACTCCGAGTATGCCAAAGTCTCCTTTTTAGTTCTCCACCTTGCCGATGAAGCCCTAATCTGGGCCACCCAGCTTTGGCCGATGCTCAAGGCAGGAACTTCACAAGAGTTCCTGGAGATGCTGGAGTTTGGCTTTGGCTCCCCACGGGCTTGCATGGGCATCGAAGCCACGGGTCTGGATCATCAGCTTGCCACCAGCCGGTCTGCCCAAGTCAGGCGTCTGCCTACGCTCATGATATCCGGCACTCTAGTTTTTGATAAGCGTGTCCGTACTCGCTCTAGTCTCGCCGTAGAACCTCTAGTTCTCGATGACCCCGTTCCTACTCGCTCTAGTCTGCCACAGAACCTCTAGTTCTGGATAACCGTGTCCGTACTCGCTCTAGTCTCACCATAGAACCTCTAGTTCTAGATAACCATGTCCGTACTCGCTCTAGTCTCGCCGCAGAACCTCTAGTTCTCGATGACCACGTTCCTACTCGATCTAGTCTTGCCACAGAACCTCTAGTTCCAGATAACCGTGTCCCTACTCGCTCTAGTCTCACTGCAGAACCTCTAGTTCTAGATAGTTGTGATGTGCCCGCTCTTGCACCACGGACATTCGTGCCTGCTCCTGCACCACGGACATTCGTGCCCACTCCTGCACCACAGACATTCGTGCCCGCTCCTGCACCATGGACATTCACGCAAGAGCATGCTACCAGGACGTCTGCAGTTCCAGTGGCTGCACCGAGGGCGTCAGCAGTTCCGGTGGCTGCACCGAGGGCGTCATCAGTTCCGGTGGCTGCCTCCAGGGCGTCAGCAGTCCCAGAAGCCATGCACTTGTCAGAGGCCTTCCCAGAGGCCGTGCACTTGTCAGAGGCCTTCCCAGAGGCCGTGCACTTGTCAGAGGCCTTCCCAGAGGCCGTGCACTTGTCAGAGGCCTTCCCAGAGGCCGTGTACTTGTCAGAGACCTTCCCAGAGACCGTGCGCTTGTCAAAGGCCTTCCCAGAGGCCGTGCGTTTGTCAGAGGCCTTCCGAGGGCCGTCTCTTCCACAGGGACCATCCAGAGAAAGTCTCTCCCATAGAGTCCCGCCAGAGAAAGTCTGTCCCAACAGAGACCGTCCAGAGAATGTCTCCTCCACTGGAGATCCAGCATCCCGTCCACGGCTCTGCTCTACAGCATCCAGTCCACGGCTCTGCTCTCCGGCCATCCCGTCCCCGGCTCTGCTCTCCGGCATCCCGTCCACGGCTCTGCTCTCTCGGCATCCCGTCACGGCTACTGCTCTCGGCATCCCGTCCACGGCTCTGCTCTCCGGCATCCCGTCCACGGCTTCCTGCTCTCCGGGCATCCGTCCCACGGCTCTGCTCTCCGGCATCCGTCCACGACCCCTGCTACTCCGGCATCCGTCATCCCGTCCACGGACCCTGCTCTCGGCATCCCGTCCCACGACCCTGCTCTCCGGCATTTCCGTCCACGACCCTGCCTCTCGGCATCCTGTTGCACGGACCCTGGCTCTCCTGGCAGGCTCGTACCAGCTCTGCTCTCCGGCAGCTCGTCCACGGCTTCTGCTCTCCCGACAGCTCGTCCACGGCTCTGCTCTACGGCAG
Organism: Ancistrus triradiatus; assembly: GCA_025084515.1. Taxonomy (NCBI): domain Eukaryota; kingdom Metazoa; phylum Chordata; class Actinopteri; order Siluriformes; family Loricariidae; genus Ancistrus; species Ancistrus triradiatus. The sequence goes on along the minus strand of JAJAGP010004261.1, from coordinate 16,560 downwards.
CTCGTCCACGGCTCTGCTCTCCGGCAAAGCTCGTCCACGACCAATGCTCTCCGGCAGCTTCGTCCACGACCCTGCTCTCCGGCAGCTCGTCCCCGACCCCTGCTCTTCCGGCAGCTCGTCCACAACCGGCTCTTCGGCAGCCCGTCCTCGACTCCTCGCCTGCCCCCAAGTTCGTCGACTCTGCCTCGCCTGCCCCCAGTCATCGACTCTGCTCGCCTGCCCCCAGTCGTCGACTCTGCTAGCCTGCCTCCAGTCGTCGACTCTGCTCGCCTGCCTCCAGTCCGTCGACTCTGCTCGCCTGCCCTCCAGTCGTCGACTCTGCTTCGCCTGTGCCTCCAGTCGTCGACTCTGCTCGCCTGCCTCCAGTCGTCGACTCTGCTCGCCTGCCTCCAGTCGTCGACTCAGCTCGCCTGCCTCCTCTCGACGACTCCGCTCGTCTGCCTCCAGCCGTCGGCGACCTCGCTCTCCAGGCCCCAGCCATCGGCGACCTCGCTCTCCAGGCTCCAGCCGTCAGCCTCCTCGCTCGCCAGCCTCCAGCTGTCGTAGACGCCACTCTCCTGCTTCACGTCGGCACCTCTGTTCTCCAGCCGACCGACTGCTGGCAGTCCCCTCCTGGGGTCCGCCCGGCGAGGAGACCGCCTGAATTGGAACTGTGCCCGGGGGTCCATCTTGGGAGTCCTAGCTCCGTCTCGGACTCCGTGGGGGGGACTCTGTCACGCCCGCTGGCCGCCAGGCCAGTGTCACCCGCTCATCACGCGCACCTGTTCCTCATTTCCCACGTCACGACCGCACAATATTTAAGCCACGCTCACCTCACGCTCAGCGCAAATTATTGATGATTCACATCGGTCGCGTCCCTACGCGCCGCACCTCATCTCACGTCCCTACGCGCCTCGCCGCCTATCGTGTCTCTACACGCCTCACCGCCTATCGCGTCCCTACGCGCCTCGCCACCTGTCGTGTCTCTACGCGCCTCGCCGCCTATCGCGTCCCTACGCGCCGCGTCCTATCCAGGTATCGTGCCGTTTAGCTTATTTCCGTGTTTTGTTTAGTTTCCACCTGTTTTGCGACTTCGGTCTATTTTTATGTTCCCTACCCGTTCTCGTTTTCGTTTCATACCCGTTTCCGGCTGCGGCTTAGTTTATGTTCCACACCCGTTTTTGTTCCTCTTTCCTTTCCGTTCGCTGTGTCTCCTTTTGTTGGTTGTTCAATAAATAAAACCCCTTTATTTTGAACCTGCGTTCGTCTCCTCGTTCCTCTCGCCTCCCGGCGTTACAGATGTACTGTTTTACATACTTTTGTATTCAATTTGTTTTCATGAATATTGATTTACTTTGCATTAACTAGTGCATGACTAGTAACTACTCTACAGTCTGCTTTACTTGGACACTTTTAGGTGTTGTCAGTTTCTCTGACAAGCAGGGATGTTAAAGGAAAAGCAGCAGGCTTGACCTACATACACCTAGACATGCCGATCTCCTATCATTTGACGGTTATGACTTTCTGCTTAAAGGTTTAAAGTGTTTAAAAGGTGAAATTGCATTGTCTGTTCTGTAAATTAGCATGTCTTCAAGTGGACTCCTTCCCTCTTGATTGTGTGCAGCCATGAGGTATGTTTATTTATGTACATACTCCATTGTGTGCATTTATATTTTGGTTCTACAGTGTGTGATTGTTAATATGTACTTGTGACTGAAGGACCACGGTGTTGAGTATTTCCTGGAGGGGGTGATATGTATAACAGTTTAGGGTTGGGATGATGTGTAGATGGTAGCGTTCCACTCGTGTTTTCAAAATACCCTTTAGATTTATTTTACAGCAGCTTAAATAGACTCTGTGACTATAGTAATGTCCAGTCAATGACAATTTTGATCATCGATCTGTTTCACAGAACGTAATGCAGTAGTTAAAGGGTGCATACCTGTATTATACGATGCTGACCACCAGGTTTTGGATTCTCACTAACTGGTTTTATGAAAAACTCTGCAGGATGAGAATATGGAATGGTTGTTTCTTCACCTTCTGTTGCTCTGATGTCCATATTGATTCACCTACAAAGCAGAAAATGCCTTATCAGAGCTCAAGCAGATGATCTCAATAGGAGTTGCTTGGAGGTTGGAGGAGAGAGACAGATTATCCTTAATCCTTAAGGGTAAAAGCTACATGTCATTAATGGGCCCATAAAATTGCAAAATGAATTTCTGGAACCAAGACTACTTGGCTTGTATGTTGTGTACAATATTATCTAGTACTTTATCTAGTTAACTGCAGTAAATTGTTGTGTTGTTGTGGACTAATGCCTTGTCTCACATGTATCCATTTATTATTATTACAAAAACTTTATTTCTGACCAAACCACCATTAAGTGGTGAACGTGTAATCCTAATATCTAGTCAATCACAATCTAATCAATCAAAAATCAAATCCAGTGCCATCGAGTCAATGTCAACTCATGGCAGCTCAATGAATAGTTTTACTTTCTGCAGAGCTCTGTGGCAAGATAAGGAAGCTGACTGACTTAACACTAGCATGGGTACTATACAGTACTGTGCAAAAGTCTTTTGCTGCCATTAGATTTGTTGTTTAAGCAATGGTATAATGACCATATATAGCATATTGTCTTGGATTGCCATAATAATGTACTGAGTAATCTAATAAAAGCAATACTCTTAGCCTTTTCACCCTGTTCTCCTTATGAAGAAGTGGTTTCTTGGCTGCTACCCTTCCAAAAAGACCATGATCATCAAGTTTATTTGGACTGTACAAGGATCAAGTTGACATGCCAGATGCTGCTTGTGCTCAAGATGCTGTTTTTTTTTGTTTGTTCAGAGTTTTTTGTTTGTTTTTTAATGCTGCATACACATTTCCTATATTTTCTGGTTGTATTCTGTATAAAGGGACTAAGAAATAATTATATATGGTAATTATAGCATTGCTTTAACAATGGTATATCTGATCTAGTGGTGACTTTTGCACAGTACTGTAATAGTCAGCTAAAAGTAATTTTGTGCATAAAACAAAGCCTATAGATTCATACAGCCTTAAAATTCTTGCTCTAGATTTGTCCTCTGATCATCATGTTCACAAGACTTCAAAAATGAATTTGTCTATGATTTTGACCGCATACATAAAATAGAAATCCAACTCCAAAGCGTTCACCAATGTATCCTTCATCAGCACACTTACTTTGTACAGTGGGGCAAAAAAGTATTTAGTCAGCCACTGATTGTGCAAGTTCTCCTACTTAGAAAGACGAGAGAGGTCTGTAATTTTCATCATAGGTACACTTCAACTATGAGAGACAAAATCAGAAAAAAACAATCCAGAAAATCACATTGTAGGATTTTTAAAGAATTTAATTGTAAATCATGGTGGAAAATAAGTATTTGGTCACCCACAAACAAGCAAGATTTCTGGCTCTCACAGATCTGTAACTTCTTCTTTAAGAAGCTCTTCTGTCCTCCACTTGTTACCTGTATTAATGGAACCTGTTTGACTTCGCTATCTGCATAAAAGACACCTGTCCACAGCCTCAAACAGTCAGACTCCAAACTCAACCATGGCCAAGACCAAAGAGCTGTCGAATGACACCAGGAAGAAAATTGTAGACCTGCATCTGGTTGGGAAGAGTGAATCTACAAAAAGCAAGCATGTTGGTGTGAATAAATCAACTGTGGGAGCAATTGTAAGACATATAAGACCATTGATAATCTCCCTCGATCTGGGGCCCCACGCAAGATCTCATCCCGTGGGGTCAAAATGATCATGAGAATGGTGAGCAAAAATCCCAGAACTTGTGGAGGGAGTTGAAAGTCCGTGTTGCCCCAAAACATCACTGCTCTAGAGGAGATCTGCATGGAGGAATGGGTCAAAATACCTGCTACAGTGTGTGCAAACCTGGTGAAGACTTACAGGAAACGTTTGACCTCTGTCATTGCCAACAAAGGTTATGTTGCAAAGTATTGAGTTGAACCAAATGTATTGACCAAATATTTATTTTTCACCATAATTTACAATTAAATTCTTTAGAAATCCTACAATGTGATTTCCTGGATTTTTTTTTTCATTTTGTCTCTCATAGTTGAAGTGTACCTATGATGAAAATTACAGACCTCTCTCATCTTTCTAAATAGGAGAACTTGCACAATCAGTGGCTGACTAAATACTTTTTTGCCCCACTGTAGGTGTCCGCCATTTAGATAATAACATTGGTCCTTAGACCCTTTTATCTATGTTTAGCTCAAGTTTTATGAATGGAGAACAAATGACTCAAACAGTTGTAATTGTTTAAAAGATAAATCAAAACAGAAGGCATGCTAGAGTCAGAGTCAAGGGTTATAAAGCAGAAGGACCTCTGGTTACCCACTGGGATCGAAATGAATTCAGTGAGCGTCACATTCTCGCCAGTTCTCGGCGCTCAGGTATGCTGAGATGTCCTTCCAGGACAAGCAGCAGCTTTAATCTTATGGCACATTTGACTCTCACCTGGAGATCAACCATGTAGTGGTAAAACCCGCTGTGTGAACGTGCATTTATTCCCTCCATCATAGGAAAGAGGTCCTCTCCTGGGGTCCAGCCCTGCAGGCTTATTGCTACTGCTAGCGCTGATTGTGTGTACACCATGTAATCGACCTTACTTGTTATACAATTTCGCCAATATTAATAATGCCATGAATTGTTTCCCAGTATTATCAATACACGTGGGTCATTCAGCCACCGCTTCCGGCTGAACTGGCTGATATCTAAACAAGTCGCTCCATTGACACTGTATATTCGCCTTGGGGTGGCTGCACTGAGTTCTTTGCATGAGTAAACATTATAAATCTCCCTGGAGACATCTTTAAATGTGCACACCATTCACTTAACACATCCAATTAACTTCCTCCAGAGGGTGCTTTAATTGCACCATTTATGATGTGAGTACCACAATAAGGCACCACAGATTTTTTCGCGACTGTCTCTAAGTGAGCACTAACAATGAAAAATGCACCATTTCATGCTTTGTCATGTCACACCCACCCGTAAGTGTATCAGTCAGTCAATGGTACCTTAAATGGAGATGAATTCAAACACTGATTAAAAGATTACTGCGCCCCCCTCTATCTCACACTCTCTTGCCTCCGCTTAGATTTTCTCTATCTGGCCTCCCTGCTCTGCCAGATTTGCTGATTACTGTATTTGGTTAAGGTTTAAGTACATGTCAGGTAATCCCTTCGCATAATTTTGGATTTTAAAACAGATTCGAGGTTACTGGTGGGATTCCGGTGGTTACTAAGGTAATAGTAATAACGACAAAAACAACTACAATAAAAAAAATAAAGATATTATTATACAGTACTTATCCCTCAAATTTCTTCTTATAATTATTCTTCCACACATTTTTGCGATTAATACAATTTGAAACGTTTCACGTACAGACACATTTCAAAGGGTTGCGTAGATAATCATGCTGTGTGCCATGCTATGTATTTTTGGAGTCAATCAGATTTATCATTTTTAATAGATTTAAGTTTAAAAATTTTAATTCTCTCATAGACATGCACTGACAGAATGTTCAGATTCAAATTTCAACAGACCATTTTCACAGACACAGAGCACTCCTCCTACTTCTGTGTCCATATACATAATACATACATATACCAAACCACATGTGGCCAAAAGTATTGGGAGACAAACCCACACGTGGATAAAAATATTAAGACACAAACGCACATGTGGCCAAAACAATATTGGACAGAAAGCTACATGTGGTCAAAAATATTGAGATACAAACCCACATGTGGCCAATAGTACAGGGACACAAATCCACATGTGGCCAAAAGTATCTGGACACAAACCCAAAGTGTCCAAAAGTATTTTGACACAAACCCACATGTGGCCAAAAGTATTGAGACACAAACCCACATGTGACCAAAAGTATCTGGACACAAACCCAAAGGTGTCCAAAAGTATTGAGATACCAACCCACATGTGGCCAAAAGTATTGAGATACAAACCCACATGTGGCCAAAAGTATTAGGATACAAACCCACATGTGGCCAAAAGTATTGGGATACAAACCCACATGTGGCCAAAAGTATTAGGATACAAACCCACATATTGTCAAAACTATTGGGACACAGACCCACATGTGGCCAAAAGTATTGGGACACAAACCCACATGTGGCCAAAACTGTTGGGACACAAACCCACATGTTGCCAAAACTATTGGGACACAAACCCACATGTAGCCAAAACTATTGGGACACAACCCCACATGTGGCTAAAAGAACTGGAACACAAACCCAATAAACCTTGTGTTTTAGGAGATTCTCCGACATCATTTGTCCCTTGTTAAAGTTGCTCAGGTCTTAACTCCTGAGCATTTCTGCCACATCCAACACATCGACTACAAGAACAGGCTGTTCGCTTAATATCTAATATATCCTTAACATGTGTTGTTGTAACAAGATAATTGAAGTTATGTGTTTTTTGGACTGTGTGTGGTTTAAATCTTTTGGCTGATCAGTGTGAGGCTATGACAGTAGTGACATTTGGTAATACAGCACTTGATGAGAAGTAAAAAATACATGATGTTGCAAGTGGAGAAAGATGACCATAATTGGCAAGACAGAGCTTTGGGAATGTTGTGATGTGACAATTAGAAATTAAATGGTTGCTTTTAAAAATAATTATCCTTTTACAGCTGTCCGCCATTTAACAACTGCATTCGGTCATTGACCGAAATGGATGTTGACCAGACATTACTATAGCCACATAGTCTTTTTATGCTACTGTAATGTGTGTGTGTTTGTGTGTATATATATATATATATATATATATATATATATATATATATATATATATATATATATATATTGCTCAAAAAAATAAAGGGAACACTTGGAGTTATATTGTCTTGTTTAAGCAGTATACACACACACACACATATATATATATACACAGGAAACACACAACATTGTGCTGAGGGATTAGTTCTTCTTCTGTACTTATTGCACTTCACAGCCATCAAATCCACTCATCAACTGTTCAAATACATGAAAATGTGCAGAACAAGCACACACACTGTAGAAACAAAATACAAATGCACACAATGGATGAATGAATAAACATACTTTGCTGGCTGCACACAACCAAGAGGGAATGAGTCCACTTGAAGAAACACTAATTTCTACAACAGGCAGTGCAATATCACCTTTTAAACACTTTAAACCTTTAAGCAGAGTACAGGCTTTACCATTCACATCAATCTTGGCAGAGAAAATTGCAACACCTAAAAGTGTCAGTGCACTTTATATACACATGCTGATCCTTGTTTAAAGACAAATTAAAAGACACATTTTTATTTGCTATTATAAACTGATGTAATTTATAAGACAGTTTTTAAGATTGTTAAAGCAAATGGAAGTTGATCAGATGGTACTTAGACGGCACTAACCTGTACATATATTTATGCATGGTAAGTTACGAAGACCAACTATGTACACTTAACCTAATTTATCAGGTGGACTGGAATGTGATTGTTAAGCTTTAAGGACTGCATCTGCAGTGGTGTGTCAGGCCTCAAGGCATGTGTGTAGAAAATGTAAAATCACATATTAAAAGCAAAGCAATATCAAAAGCAAAGCAATCTAACACCTTTAAATTTACCTACACTGCCTGTATGGCAATTTGTACCTTATGTGTGAGCTCACCTCAGTGATTTATGCTGCTTCAACTAAAAACTCTCGGAAGCCAAGCAAACCCAATCTCTCACAGCATCACCAATAAGTGACTAGCCAGAGGGAATACGACTCTTTGTTTATCTGTGCTGCCTTTGGTCAGTCTCCCAATGCATCAGTATGCTAGAGACTAAAGCTCAGATCAGAACTGTCAGATTGATACAAGATGACAAATCAGTATAATGCTGCACTCATACCCGACTTTTGTCAGCAATTAATTACACAGAGATATGTAGTGACTTTGCATTGCAAAATTCCACTGTGGATAAAAATCACAAGCAGGCTGTGAATACAACAAACAGCTATTTTGATAGTTGAATAATCTATCGATTATTGAAACGAATCATTGACTATTCGGATTATGAAACACTCAGTTACCAAATAGCTCTTATGAAGTTATTAGCATTTACATTTAGGTTGAGGTTGTTTTATGAATTTGTTATTTAACAATAAAGAAAATAAAGACGAATATGTTTGTGACAGAGATGTGTGCTTTTGAGCCGCATCATCCTGCAGAACCCCTCCTCTGACCCTTTTCAGCTTCCACAGCAGGATGTGCAATTATAGCTTGCTGTGACCATAGACATTTATACCTAGACACCGCATTGGCCCCTTCAGCTCGTTGCTACCATACGTCGACATGGCTGCCATATTGGTCCGGCAAGACTGGATTGTAAACAAACACATGTAAAAGGGGGAGCTGCTTTTTTTCTGGTTAAAATGCACAATAAACTAGTTATTTCTCAACCAACTTTCTTATGTCTCAACCAGTGTTTTTTTCCAATGCAATGTTTGGAGAATTGTGAGAAGTTGCCTGGACCAATATGGCAACAACGTTGACGCTTGATCTCGCGGCCAACGAGGAATCTACAGTGGGGCAAAAAAGTATTTAGTCAGCCACTGATTGTGCAAGTTCTCCTACTTAGAAAGACGAGAGAGGTCTATAATTTTCATCATAGGTACACTTCAACTATGAGAGACAAAATGAGAAAAGAAAATCCAGGAAATCACATTGTAGGATTTTTAAAGAATGTAATTGTAAATCATGGTGGAAAATAAGTATTTGGTCACCCACAAACAAGCAAGATTTCTGGCTCTCACAGATCTGTAACTTCTTTAAAAACGTCTTCTGTCCTCCACTCGTTACCTGTATTAATGGAACCTCTTTGACCTCATTATCTGTATAAAACACACCTGTCCACAGCCTCAAACAGTCAGACTCCAAACTCAAGCATGGCCAAGACCAAAGAGCTGTTGAAGGACACCAGGAAAAAAATTGTAGACCTGCAGCAGGCTGGTAAGAGTGAATCTACAATAGGCAAGCAGGTTGATGGGAATAATTCAACTGTGGGAGCAATTGTAAGAAAATGGAAGACATACAAGACCATTGATAATCTCCCTTGATCTGGGGCCCCACACAAGATCTCATACCGTGGGGTCAAAATGATCATGAGAACGGTGAGCAAAAATCCCAGAACTACATGAAGGGACCTGATGAATGACCTGCAGAGAGCTGGGAGCAAAGTAACAAAGGCTACCATCAGTAACACACTATGCCGAGAGGGACTCAGATCCTGCAGTGCCAGGCGTGCCCCCTTGCTTTAGTCAGTACATGTCCAGGCCCGTCTGAAGTTTGCCAGAGAGCATATGGATGATCCAGAAGAGGATTGGGAGAATATCATGTGGTCAGATGAAACCAAAATAGAACATTTTGCTAAACTCAACTGGTCGTGTTTGAATGCTGAGTTGCATCCCAAAAACACCATACCTACTGTGAAGCATGGGGGTGAAAACATCATGCTTTGTGGCTGTTTTTCTGCAACGAGGACAGGACGACTGATCCGTGTTAAGGGAAGAATGAACAGGGCCATGTATCGTGAGATTTTAAGCAAAAACCTCCTTCCATCGGTGAGAGCATTGAAGATGGAACGTGGCTGGGTCTTCCAGCATGACATTGATCCCAAACACACCGCTCGGGCAACGAAGGAGTGGCTTCGTAAAAAGCATTTCAAGGTCCTGGAGTGGCCTAACCTGTCTCCAGACCACAACCCCATAGGAAATTGTGGAGGAACTTGAAAGTCCGTGTTGCTCAGTGACAGCCCCAAAACATCACTGCTCTAGAGGAGATCTGCATGGAGGAATGGGCCAAAATACCAGCTACAGTGTGTGCAAACCTGGTGAAGACTTACACGAAACATTTCACCTCTGTCATTGCCAACAAAGGTTATGTTACAAACTATTGAGTTGAACTTTTGTTATTTACCAAATACTTATTTCCCACCATAATTTACAATTAAATTCTTTAAAAATTCTACAATGCGATTTCCTGGATTTTTTTTTCTCATTTTGTATCTATGATGAAAATTACAGACCTCTCTCATCTTTCTAAGTAGGAGAACTTGCACAATCAGTGGCTGACTAAATACTTTCTTGCCCCACAATAGGTATATTATGTCTATGGCTGTATTTATACCATCACTTCTCGCCACTCTCTTGTCTGTCATTTCTTTGTGCAAACCCTGTTTGTCTGGCCTCTTGTTTCTTGTTTGCCTCTGCTTTTTTGTTCCTTGTCTCTGTAAATTCTTGTGGTTCTGCATGTTTTGTGTTTGCTGTACTCTGTGGTCTGATCTTCTGTAACTCTGTTCAGTGTTGAATTGTTGGTCTTTGCACCTTTGCAGTCGTGTTAGCATGCTTTCAGTTAGTACTATCCATTACCATCTCTGTCCTTGTGTCTTAGCATTGATGCTAGCGTGTTAGTATTGCCTTAGCACTAAGAATCTTTATGAATACGGCTCTTGGTCCTGAAAGTGAATGGATGTTGTGCAGCAGCATATATAATAGTACAGCTGTATATATTACAATAGTAGTTATAAAGCTTGAATGTGATAGTTATTAAGCATTATGGAATCACCATCTTAACTCGTCTGAACTCATTTTACATGGAGACCCTGGTCTTGATTCAGCTAGTCACTGTAGTCCATCGTTCTTAATAAACCAGACAGAGTGTTTACACAGATGTTGATTTTTCCTCTTATTTAAAGGTGATTGATTTCAGGATTTTGCAAAGACTCGGTGAGTATAATTAATTGGTTCCATTAAAAGCACATGTGAACACACACTAAATGAATCTAAGTACTAAATTGGCATGGTCAACAGATTTGAATACGTTGTTTATCAAATATATTAATTTACAAGCGAGAAAGAAACTATACATCATCTGTAGGAACAAAGCAGATTAGAATTGTGTGGATGATCAATTAGCATTGATTGATTAGGATTGGTTTTTGTTAAGCTGTAGGAGATAACTCAGATATATACCAACATGTTCTTGTTAAATCTCACCTCACACTGTGTCTTATAATAATCACCAGCTGTTTTATTAAATATTCCAAATGCATAGATGACATAGCTACTCTCATTTGTCCTTAGTTGTAAGTGAGTGTAAGAGGGATGCTCTGGGATGGACTGGTGCTCTGTCTAGCATGGTCTTGGAATTGTCTTCAGAATCCCTGATTGGGTCAGGATGAAATGCTTACTGAAGCTCAATGAATGAGTGAATAAATGAACAGATGTTTGGATAAATAATATACTTAACTTGAGTTAACCAGATTATTAAAGATGTATTAAGAGTTAAGCTGATAATTACCATCAATGATCAATGTCCATTCGCTTTAATAGCCAAGGTACAACAAAGGATAATAAGAAATCAAAATCTGTCTTTTAACTCCAGGTGCTTAGCTAATCAATGCTGTGGATCCACAAGCAGAGGTGGGAGTTTAAGAGCAGAAGTCCATCATTCACTTGAAAGCTTACCAGTCGTGTGCTTGCCTGATCGTTAGCTCACTTTTGGAGTAGTGACTGTTCTACAGATAGGTTGATGTGTTTAGATACTTTTTTAAGCAAGTTACTTGTGTTTGTGTATATGAATTTCCGGTACATACAAGCGATAAATGCCATTCGTAAGTGTCTTATTGTCAGTAGTTGTCACGCCCGCCGGCCTCCCGGCTCGCTGCACCTGCTGATCACGCGCACCTGTTCCTCATTTCCCACATCATTCCCACACTATTTAACCCTCACTCAGTTCACTCTCCTCGCGGATTCACGATGTCCCTACCCTGCCTCACCGCTTCGTCCCTGCCTTCACCTTTCCTTTCCTGTCAATAAAACCACCTTACCTGCCAGTGGCCTGCGTATGTCTCCTGCTTCCGTTCCGTCGCCCGGCATGACAGTAGTACTCATTTGTTTGTCCCCCTCACTACCTGTCTATTCTTTCTCACCTGAAACTATATAAACTAGTTCACGTTTACTCTTTGAGTATTTGTTTCATCTAGCTGATCTTTCGTGTTGTTTGTAATATTGTCTATCAATACATTTTTAGCTTCCATCAAACAAAAATATCAGGTCCATCATAACATCATAACAAGTGTTACGGCTTTCCCCTACACAAGGATGTACACTACATTACTGCATTTTTTTAATTACTTAAATTGATCATATCACTCCTGTTCTATCATCACTACACTGGTTACCAGTTAAATTCCGCATTGATTACAAAATACTTCTTATAACTTATAAAGCTCTACATGGCCTGGCCCCACATTATCTGAGTGAACTCTTAGAGTTTTACAATCCAGCTCGTCTACAATCCAGCTCACAGGGTGCAGGACTTCTTTTAGTTTCTAGAATTAAAAAAGTCACAGCAGAGGGAAAGGCTTTCTCATACATGGCCCCCCAACTATAGAATAAACTCTCCAAATTTTTAAGTCGAGGGTAAAGTCAAGTCAAGTCAGATTTATTTATATAGCACTTTTTACAATGGAGCATTGTCTCAAAGCAACTTTACAAGTTTAGATTATCTCCTAATAACTACGTCCAATGCCAAATTGAGCAAGCCTAGGGCGACAGTGGCAAGGAAAAACTCCCTAGTTCTAGGAAGAAACCTTAGACATACTTATTTGCTCAGGTTTTTGACTAGACTTAGACCGGGATGCATGGCTCGGGTCACTGGGGCCGGAGTCTGGAGTCATGTCTGGCCTGCCTTGTCATGCCTTGTCCGTTAGCCGGGAGTGTCGGGTGGGGTCTGGCTGAACTGGGCTTCGGTCCTCTTAATCTTAACTTGTGTATCCTTGCCTTAGACTAAGGGAAGAGCTGGGAGTTCATAGTCAAAGAGTCTTATGGTGATCAGAGACGTTGGATTGCTGTCTTCTGCCTCCCGTGGGGTTGCCAAATGTCTCATGTGATCCCTCTTGGGTGTGATACCTTCCGGTTCTCCTCTTTCCAGCTATGCTGCTATAGCTAATGCTGTCGGGGTCTCATGCTACACTTGGCATCAGTGATTGTTAATAGACACTGTGCTCTTAATCAATAACTAATTACATTTTCTGTTTTCTCTCCGAGCTGTGTTCCGGCACCAGTTCCAGCCCCACACATGATGTTCATCCGCTTCAGTTTCACTCAAGCTGCTTCTATCATCAGCTCCAGCCCCACCATACCCGGGACACACCAGAGGGCAGTAACTCTCTCCCTCCTCCGGTTGGCTGGGGACGAAGTGCCGCCAACGAATTTTCTGCTTAGACTCAAGATCCTGGAGTGACTGTGTATCGGACTACTTAATGCTGATTTGCATATTTTACATTTTATTTGAACTATGACTCCATGACTTATTAGTTTAGATAAATTAGTCTCATTCTTACAACCAAGGAGGTTGGGTCCCTTTTTGAGTCTTGGTCCTTCCAAGGTTTCTTCCTCATAACACTTAGATAATCTAAAATTGTAACGTTGTTTTGAGACAATGCTCCATTGTAAAAAGCGCTATATAAATAAATCTGACTTGACTTGACTTAAATTGATTGAATTACTTTCAATTGATAAAGGTTTAGCATGTGTGTAACAATTTAGGCTTTGGACATGGTGGTAAAAATGGTAGCGTTCCACTCGTGTTTTCAGCGCTACCTCTGACACATTTACGTATCATTTGTACATGGTTTTCTTGTGAACATACCCTTTATATTTACATTTACATGTACAGTACCCTAAAAAGACTATTTTGACTATGGTATTTTCTAGTCAGCGTCCATTTTGGTCACGCAAATGTTAAACAGCACATATCTGTAATCGGAAATTTTATTGTGCCCTGATATAGACAATTGTTACATGGGTTTGCTTTAGGTTTTTGGGAGCTCTAAAAAATTGGGGGCCTGTCCAGATATTTGTTTTAACACAACGTCAGCAGTGTTTATGCCTTATTCATCTAGCAGTGTTTGAATTGCATTCTTACAGACATTCGTACCTCAGACAGAGATTGTTATGCAATTATAATGTTTTTCCTTTTAAGCTGATCCTCAGTTATATTGTTATATTAATATTAACAACAGCTAACAGCGGCACAAACCTTCTCTAACTTGTCTTCAGTGGTGATATATTGTTAGCAGCTGAGCTGGCAAATGTAAGGTTAGAGGGTTATATAATGTCTAACTTTACCACACAATCAGTTGTGTAAATCTCATGAAATATATTTATAATTCTTTTGCCACTTACAGTTCTTTTCCATCCAGGTATATATATCTTTCAACACAAATCTCAAAATGGTATCACAACAAGGTACTTTGAAACATAGTGAATAACCAAGAGATTATTCTTTCCCTTGAAAACTATTTAGAGAAACATAGCTACAATAATATCCCAAGTTTTATAGTTGCATAGCTGCCTAAATCACTTATTATGCAAACCCTTTCTGTTTTTTTATGGTAATAATGTACAAACTTCTTAGTTTGCATAAACCCTTAATAGCAAATATTGCTGATTTTACAAAATGAATAAAGGCTACACAACAAGTGACATTTAACCAACTGTATAGATAATTGGGAACTATAATGAGCTAGATTACCGGCAGGCATGTTTCACCATGTAGGGTGTAGTATAGAACCCATGCCTGTGTGTTCTGTACTTTAGTTCTAAATGCCCCGCTCACTGTGTGGCTCTGCGTGCTTAATTAAATAGTGCTGTTCATGCCTTGACTGATGATACTTGAGGGGGCCAAAGACCAGTGTTGCGGTTCTTTACCCAAATAGAAAGCAACAAAGCAGTTTACTTGCATCTGGTGTTAATCTTGTTGGCTTTTTTATACAGAAATGATGAATGGATGGATGGATATGTAGCTGAATGGGGATATGGATTTTTAAAGAACTTAATTGTAAATCATGGTGGAAAATAAGTATTTGGTCACCCACAAACAAGCAAGATTTCTGGCTCTCACAGGCCTCTATCTTCTTCTTTAAGAAGCTCTTCTGTCCTCCACTCATTATCTGTATTAATGGAACCTGTCTGACCTTGTTATCTGTATAAAAGACACCTGTCCACAGCCTCAAACAGTCAGACTCCAAACTCAACCATGGCCAAAGACCAAAGAGCTGTTGAAGAAAATTGTAGACCTGCACCAGGCTGGTAAGAGTGAATCTACAATAGGCAAGCAGGTTGGTGTGAATAAATCAACTGTGGGAGCAATTGTAAGACATACCAGACCGGACGCCTGATCCATGTTAAGGGAAGAATTAACGGGGCCATGTATCGTGGGATTTTAAGCCAGAACCTCCTTCCAGCAGTGGAAGCATTGAAGATGGAACATGTCTGGGTCTTCCAGCATGACAATGATCCCAAACACACCACTTGGCCAATGAGGAAGTGGCTCCATAAAAAGCATTTCAAGGTCCTGGAGTGGCCTAGCCAGTCTCCAGACCTCAACCCCATAGAAAATGTGTGGAGGGAGTTGAAAGTCCGTGTTGCCCCAAAACATCACTGCTCTAGAGGAGATCTGCATGGAGGAATGGGCCAAAATACCAGCTACAGTGTGTGCAAACTTGGTGAAGACTTACAGGAAACGTTTGACCTCTGTCATTGCCAACAAAGGTTATGTTACAAAGTATTGAGTTAAACCAAATTTATTGACCAAATACTTATTTTCCACCATGATTTACAATTAAATTCTTTAAAAATCCTACAATGTGATTTCCTGGATTTTTTTTCTCATTTTGTCTCTCATAGTTGAAGTGTAGCTATGATGAAAATTACAGACCTCTCTCATCTTTCAAAGTCGGAGAACTTGGAAGGATTGATTGATGAAAAAGTAAGTGGATGGATGGGTTAATAAAGGAGTGAATGTATATATGGGTTGGTGGATGGATAGATGGATGGAAAGATGGTTGGATGATTCAGTAGCTTGAAAACTTGATGGATAGATGGATGGTTGAATGAAGTTAGATGAAAAGGTGTGTGAATGAATGGACAAATGCATAGGTAGATGGATGGATGGGTGGGTGAATGGATGGTAAGGTATAAGGATTGCTAGGTAAATTAATTGGACACAAATGGATGAATGGGTGGATGGATGTTTGGATGGATGAGGGAATAGGTGGATCAATAGGAGGGTGGATGAAATAATGGAAGGGGAGATAAATGAATGGGTAGATAGATGGTTGGCTGGGTAACTGGCTGGAAACAGATGGATGGATGGATAGATGGATTAATGGATGAATGGGTGAATGGAAACATGGATAGATGTAAATTGGTTGGTAAATAGATGGCTGGATAGATGCATAGATGGGTGGAGTAACGAATATATAGATAAGTGGAGTAATGAATACAACCGCTGGCAAAAAGTATGGAATCACCAGTCTTGGATGAGCACTCAATCAGACATTTCGTTCTGTAAAACAAACTCAGATCAAAAACATGATACAATAATAAGGTCATTCCAAAGTGCAACTTTGTTGGCTTTCAGGAACACTCAAAGAAATGAAGAGAAAACATTGTGGAAGTCAGTGAATGTTACTTTTATTGACCA
>JAJAGP010004260.1:0-53245 GCA_025084515.1 Ancistrus triradiatus | reverse complement strand
GCACCGCATTTTAAGGCGCACTGTCGATTTTTGAGAAAGTTAAAGGATTTTAAGTGCGCCTTATTGTCCGAAAAATACGGTACACAACTTGTTACAAATAAGTAGCAGAAAGTCATAAACATGAGTAACTTGCATGAAAAGGTCTCCAAACACATCAACCGAGTTAGAGCAGTCTCTAGTCCAAACATGAGGTAAGGAGCAAGTGAGCACACAACTAGTAAGTCATTAAAGTGAATGGACATTGAAAGGATGGATGTTAAACCTGAATGGTACGCTGTAAACCTGTAGGAAAATTTTACAGTGAACTGATCATGGTGAATAATCCAAGTGTTTTACCCAAATTATAAACAAGTTGTGTTAGTACAGTTAATGAGTGCCTCAAAAGTAGCTCTTGTCTAATGGACAGCAAGATTTAATCCTGAATGGAGGCTTTAGTATAGGTGTGGTTCAGAGCACTCCTTTGCAGAACAAAGTGTCAGCATGGAGCAACAGGCTAAACCTGTTTCCAATTTTGCAACAAATGAAATCAAATCGAATGCTTCTGGAGGGTGTTTTATGGTCTTTAGATCTTCAGAACCTATATAGCGTTTTATTGTAATCCTCTGTATCTCACTTTGTTTTTTCAAATGAAATATTTTAATGACCTTTCTAAATGCTTTGGTCATCTGCCCCCTGCCCTCTTTGCAGAGCCTTTATGAGAGGCTCTTGGTGAGCTTTGATGGTTTGTCTTGGGCTCAGTCATTTGGAGATAATATAAATGTTATTTTGGGCTCTTGTTCTCATGGAGACAGCTTAATCCACCAGACCCCTAAACTGTAATAGCTGCTGCTACATGAACTCAGCTAGAAAATAACTTGCATGGGGTGTATATCTCTGAACTCCTCTTGCACTTTGCTGAGAGTTCTGCAGCTCATAATTGCATTTGTATCATTATTATCCCCAGCCTTTGAGTCCACCTCTGGATTCCCTCCCACACCACTTTCAGAAGTACAGATTGATTACCTTTAATGGGTCCTCCTTTGTTGGTGGGAGTCTGCGTGTCTCCATCTTAAAGGACCCTTTCTCTCTAAGCATCTGTGTTAATCACCTCATTAGTGCAATGCATTGCCTTTCTGACTTAATTGCTTTAGATCTACAGTCTAGATTAACTTTGTTTGCCTTTGGAGTCTGACTGAGGGGACCGACTTATATAATGGTCCGACAGAATAATTGGTAAACAGTGCAGCAGAACAATGTAAGGCAGCATTTAGCCTTCAGCACTTTCTGTTCCAGGTTATCTCCGGTAAGTTTCTCAGAACTATTCTGCAAAAACTGGTTTGACAGCCTGACTTTCCATGGTCACTGTTTATATTAAATGATTTTATACTGAAGTAGTGTTTAAAAAAGAATGTTAGTTCGTGAAGTGTTAGTATGAAGTTCATGTTTTGGGTTGAAATTGAATCTCCAAGTCTTCAGAGAGCAGGTTCCTTGCCAACAATTATTGTTGGTCTGGTTGATAATGTCTGTAAGTGTAATAATATGCAGTTACCTAAATGTGACCCTAACTGAAGTGCTCTTGCGCTTCAGTAATCACTCTTGGCGACTCGCAGCAGCTGTTCTCTTGTGACATCTCATTATCTGAACTCTTAATTCTCAGATGGAGATCATGAATTAAACAGATGTTGGAGCAGTTAAATAGCAAAATACTTTTACATTTGTAGACTTACTGAGATCACTGTTCAGTTTTCATCAGAGCTAAAACTGGCTGAAGTTTAACCAGCTTTGGGATATTATTATTGGCTATTATATCAAACAGTACAACGATCAAAACCTGTCTGTTTTGTGTCTTAAAAGAACATAATGCGAGACTAATCTGTGTATTGAACGTACTTTATCTTGGATTAAATCCTCTGCCATTTTAATCCCCTGGCACTCTTTTCAGGCGTAGGAGGCTTGAAATACCTCCAAAAGAAATACAGAAAGGCTTTTAAAAACAGTGCTTACTGGTTCATGCTACGTGTATTGTCGGCAGCAGACCATTTCTAGTCCACGGGTGTTTTAAGTCATCCGCTTGAAGTTTCCATCTTGTTTGATATTAATTATTATTATTACCCTCTAGTAATATATAAAGTTATATGTTAGTAGAGTGTAATATGGTAACCAGCTGAAAAATCTACTTGCCTGTGGTATAGTACAGGTGTCAATAATGTTAGTCTGGGGCAAGGGTGGGATTGGTTTGTCAGGATGACGTGAGGCGTTTCTTATAAATGAAGGCCTGTTTACTCTCATGGGGTTTAATAAAATTGTCTTTCTTTTCATGAGTTTTTACAGAGAGATTTATTTTATGGAATTGTTTATTCTGTCTGTGATATTTGCCAGCAGCAACTGGCATGGGTAGTATAAGGAATGTGGCATGTAATACATTTACAACTGTTTGAAAAGTAGATTAAACAAACCTGCAGCCAATTCTGTATAACCACTATGACTTAACAGTGCCCAGTGAGTACATGGCTTTTGCTATAGCAGGTGAGTTCAGCCTAACCTAAAATGTACTGATTGAGCAAACGCTTTTAGTCAAAGCACGTTAGAGTTGGGAAAATACAACAGTTATAATAGTTTTTGTACAGATGCTCCACGATTTCTGATGGGGATTCGTTCCAAGAAAGCCATCGTAAGTTGAATGTATTGTAAACCAAGGAATTTAATATATACTGTATGTATGTATGTATGTATGTATGTATGTATGTATTTTTACACACACACACACACACACACACACACACACACACACACACACACACACACACACACACACACACACACACATATCGAATTCCCATCGTAAAGTACAAACAGGGAGTACCTTACATTTACATTTATGTCATTTAGCAGACGCTCTCATCCAGAGCAATTTACAATTGATACAGTCTTACAGTCCAAGCAATTGTGGGTTAAGGGTCTTGTTCAAGGACCCAACAGTGGCAGCTTGGCAGAGGTGGGATTTGAACCCTGGACCTTGTGGTCCATATTCCAGTATCTTAACTGCAGGGTTACCACAGTCCTAGTACCTGTGATAAACTTGATAGTAATAATAAATAACAGTTTCCAGGCTTTAGTCAATGTAATCTCTTTATTTCTACTTGCAGGGTGTGAAACCTAGCAGCTTTGATAAAGTCGCCATACCAGAAGTGAAGGAGATCATCGAGGGGTGTATCCGACAAAACAAAGATGAGAGGTAAACGATTACTTTCTTCCTTTCACCCTCTTTCACGTGCACCCCCAGATTTAAATACGATTAAGAAATCATAACTGTACTGCGATGTTGGTCACAATATCATTTCACAGTTTGAACTGCAGATCTGACTTTATGCTAAATAAAACCCAATTGAAGATCTTTGATGGTTTGTCTGGCTTTCCATGGGCTATTCATTTTGACTAAAACCATTTGGGTACTTTAGCTTTGTCAGTAGTTTTAGTGTTACGTTGTATTGAGCATTGTTTTAGGCAGGGTTCTGATACTGTGTTCATTTAATTTGGTTTGCAAAATATCAACTGATGACTTGCCAGTGATCAGGATCATGTGTCACTGTCTTATCTGGGTTCTTGAATTTAGTCTTTTTCTCTTTCTGTCGCAGATACGCTATCAAAGTCTTGCTTAACCATGCCTTCTTCCAAGAGGAGACAGGAGTGCGGGTGGAACTTGCCGAGGAGGATGATGGTGAGATGATTGCCATCAAGCTCTGGCTGCGCATTGAAGACGCAAAGAAGCTGAAAGGCAAATATAAAGACAACGAAGCCATTGAGTTTTCCTTCGACCTCAGTAAAGATGTCCCTGAAGATGTTGCCCAAGAAATGGTGGGTTCCTTGTAGCTCCCCTTAAACTTCCTATCTGTAAGCTCTGATGCTAACCTGCTGTGTGGAATGACAGGTTGAGTCTGGCTATGTGTGTGAGGCCGACCACAAGACCATGGCCAAGGCCATCAAGGACCGCGTGTCACTGATCTGCCGGAAACGAGAACAGCGCAAGTTGGTGCGAGAGGAGCAGGAAAAGAGGAAGCAGGAGGCTGAACAGCAGCAGCTGAGTGAATCCCAAAAGGCCTTGCAGATCGGACCTCCAGGAACACCAGGACCCACCCAGACTCACTGCAGCATCCAGCCATCCACCCCAGGCCCCGGTCAGCTCGAGCCAGATGAGTCTGAAGTAGATCAACACTTACAACTTCACTACCAGCAAAGCGCCACCTTCTGTACGTATGCACAGCAGAACTAAAAGCAAATACCCCAGTGTTTGTCAGTCTAATCCCCCTCCAGCATGAGTGTGGTGGATGGTGGATTGGCACAGACGTACTTCCACACTTCTGTCTGGTTGGAAACACGTGTTTTCTCAAAACTCATGTATAATTGTACTGTATGGGTAAATCAGCCACACATTAACAACACCGAAATATCGAAGTAGCTCTGATTTGCTTGTTGTAACAGCAAGTGAAGCTGTGGGACATACTGTATTAGACAGTAGGTGAATAGTCCGAGTTCTGATGTTGGAGAAATGGGTGTAGTAAAGATGCCTGATGTCTTGGCTGGAGCTTCTCCTAAACACAATGCTTGCTCCTGGTCAGCAGAAAAAACGCTGCAGTACTGCATTAATTATCCTCTGAGTCCTTGTTGGCGAAAGTGAAAGTTTTGGTATTGGGTATGTAATATTAGAAATATTTGGCAACCGCAGCTCAATCAGTTCTGTCATTTTTGTGTCATAATCTTCACCTAGCTTCTTTGTTTAGAAACACAGAGTAAAACTAATGTGACTAAAATATGGAAGCACAAATTTCCATTTGCTTATTCACAACTTTGGGACTGTTCAAAGCCTGTTTTGACTCCATCTAAACCTGTCATGTGTTGCTGGTTGGAGGCCTGGATGCATTACTATGCACTTTCTCTTCACAGCTGAAGTAGACAGTGGACAGGGTTCCTCCATCCTCAAAGAAACACCCCTGAGTCAGGTTACAATGTCCTATGGTTCTCCTGCAGCATCGCAGCAGCAGCCTGGGCAGGCACCTTATCCTGCTCCACAAGCTCCCCAGCAGCACCCTGCCTTTCCTCAGCAGCCAATGGTAAGGTCCATAATGACATAATGAGAAGTAGGGGCACAATGAGCGCTGCAGAATAATGGCTAAAATGATAGTCCGTGCCAAAGTGATGATCGTTAAGGTTATTTAGCCCATTTAGAAATGGAGTATATTTATTTCAGCTAAATTGTTTTCAAATATATAAGTTTGATTCTGAATGGTCATTAGTCACAGTGAACATATGTCTTATTATGTACTATATCTATCTATCTATCTATCTATAATATAGTTTATATAAAAGTAATTACAGGCTCATAATTTAATTGAAGCAATCTGTCCCTATTAACCAATGATCTGCATTTAACTGGGATCAGAAATACCCATAGTCGCTTATATTTAACTGACATCGGAAGCCAAAGACTGTGATTGTGGGTTAAAACAATGTTGCCTCTTTAGTATGTGTTTTAATTCGCTGCCACGCAATTGTTCTTGTTCTGAAGTTGTAAGCTTATTTTAAAGGAAAAGGTTTAACTTGTCAAATAATTGGCGTTTTGAATCTTTACGCAAACAAAAGAGCGTAGTCCAATTAGGCCTACGAGTTGAGAAACAAGTATTGCGATTATAATAGATTCCTGTTACTAAATGTTCTCATGTGAATGCTGTTAATCTTTCTCAGAACTGACTCACATGGTTGTGCATTGTTTGCGCATTTGTGGTTGCATGTTTTATCCTGTTTTGTTTTTATTGTGTTGAAATGTGGTTTGTTGGAGGCTATAAAGGAATTATGCCTTCGAATAACAGAAAAGCTATTAACAAAGAAACTTCACTGGGATCCAAGTCCAAACGGCTTCTACATGACTGAGATTCTCTTATGCATCACTGCTACTTTGCACTCGCACGTTGTCCTTCTTCCCCATTCTCATTGCTTATTTTACAGATTATTTCTTTTATCCTCTCTCTCTGTTCCACAACGAGTAGTTTCCATTTCAAGGCAGGGTTTATCATGCAACTGTGCAGTTTGCCAGACTCCTGTGAGTGTCTGTGCCTGACACTTCTGAAACTGTTAATGAAATATAAACTCTTATTTAGTTTTTTGGCTTGTTTTGTTTTGTCATACATAACTGTGGCACACACAAGCTTTCCACATAAAAATAATTCATATCAGGTGACTACATAGTGTCTTAACCTTCATTTGTTCCCACTGTTTGCTGAAATTTGTTTCTAAATGGGGAGTATAAAGCTTTCAGTGATTAGCAAACTGGAATACTCATTCCATTCCTGAAGACTTTTTCATTTATTAGGTGTCGAGAGGCTTCTTTATGGACATTTCAGCATAATGGGTTGCCAAATACCAGTAAGGTTGATACTGGCTTAAAAGAAATCAGTGTTCTAGTTTGGGATTTGATATGATGATCCGTCCGTGATGATCCAGTCTCTTACCTCCTTTTATACAATGAATGGTGTATCAGCCAGCATCACACAATTATCCATATTTTGGTGTGTATATGTAGCGTGGGAACCAAAACTCTGAGACCACTACTGAAAATGGTTTGCATATTTGTGGAGTCTGCACACTGTAGCAGGATAATGACCCAAAACACACCTCAAAGCTTTGCCACAACTACGTGAAGACCACCGAATATCAAAGTGTTTAGCTACTTTGCACATGGTGCTTAATTTTAAAGAACGATATTAAAACTCAATATGAAAACATTTAGTTCTGTACAGTAATTCTTATTTCTATTGTTTAAAAACTTAAAACACTTACCATGAATAGTACAATACAGTACCTGACTGCACACACAAATTGTGCATAGTAAACAAAGGTTTTTTGCATGTTGGTGATGTTCTTTAGTCATTTTGTAAGCTTTGGGCATGTTTTGGAGCCATTCTGTAAGTGTAAAGTGTATTTTCATGAGAAAACTGTATCAGATGTACCACAAGTTGAACGAGGCCACCGAAGCCTAAACTGTTATACACATACCAACCCCCTTTGACAATAATTACAGAAAATACTGTAATGTACATAAACAAGCAGTTAGAATAGGATTAACTGTAATAAGGATTGAAATAATTATTAAGCAAAATATGGTAATTAGAGTAATTAAGAATATGGTAATTATACATCGGGTAGCAGTATAGTGTCTTTGCTGCTTCAAGTATGTTTATGGCCGCATCAGCTGGAGTTCTGCCTTTTATTTCCTATTGTAATTTATTTTTATGAATTTTTAAGACCTTGTTTGTTGAAGCAAACTTGATGAAATGGAGTTTAAACAGCACATTTCTTGTTTCACGTTCACTGGAGTGCTTACATGATTTGTAATGAAAATCACTGTATTAATTTCAAGTACAAATGCAGAACAAAAGCATTTTTGCTAGTGGTCTCAGACTTTTGGCTCCCATCCGATATGAATTAGGGCTGTTTAACAATTAAGACACTTTGACTGTTTCCATTAACGTAGCACTACGCAGGGGTGGCACAGTGGCGCAAGTGGTGGCTGTCCAGCTCCAGAGATCCCTGGTTCGATTCCGACCATGGACTCCCTTTGTACGTCGTCCTCATGTCTGTGTGGGTTTACTCTGGGTACTCTGGTTTCCTCCCACATTCCCAAAGACATGGGTTAGGATAATTGGTTGCTCTAAATTTCCCCAGTATGATTTTGTCTGATTAGTAGTGATGTAACCTTGCTTTATCTGTGTCTTGAAAATGTCAGAAATTCCTATTTGAAGTATGATGGGAAACTGATGATATGTCCGCCGTTTGCACAGCACTAGTGTTTTCAGATTTTGATCAGTTAGGTCATTATATGTAATCAATAATCCTACTTTTTAGTTGTTTTCAATTTTTGGTAACTCACTTATCTTTTAATTGGTTTGTTCTTTCTGATTGTACTTGGTGATATTGCTTTTTCCTGTGTTTTTTCTGTCTTGTTGGTAAAATTGTATTGTTGTATATTAATTTGTGTATTCTTTTTAGGGCTGCAACAACGAATCAATAAAATCGATTATTAAAAGTGTCGACAACGAATTTCATTATCGATTCGTTGTGTCACATGATTTATGTGTCCCCGCCTTATCATATCCGCTTACGTTACTTGCGGCACTTAAAAACGATATGATTGAACGGAGCGAGGCGGAGCCGGCGGGGACGCGGAATCTTCAAAATAAGTTCGCGTTAAGAATTAAATAATGACCGACGCAGAGAAGAAAGTTCGGCTTAAGTCCTCAAAAGTGTAGGAACATGTATAACATGCAAGCTTTGCCAAAGTGATCTGACCGGTGCTGATACAGCCCTCGAAACGAAACGAAAACAGTGATGGGAATTTCGGCTCTTTTCAGAGAGCCGGTTCTATTGGCTCGGCTCACTAAAAAGAGCCGGCAACTTTCGGCTCCCAAGTGGCTCTTTAGATTTTTTGTAGCTTAATTTATTACCAAATGTAAATTTTTACTAATGTAAAAGCACATAATATCCAATGTTTGTTATTATTAATATGGTTTTTATTTATATACTCAATGGAACACAGTAAAATAAAATACAAAAACGAAGACCCATCTCAATTACAGGTCCAATCTGGTCTCAGGTCTCTGACTACGTGAATTATTTGTAAATTTGCAATATAATAAGATTAATTTGATTAGATTCAACTTTATTGTCAGCTTTCTTGTCATTACAACGCAACGACATGTAGTTTAGCATCTAACAAAAAGTGCAATAAGCAGCAATATGTCGGAATGTACAATAAATGAAAAATATATAAACCGGCTCACAATCAGGAACCGGCTCCTGTCGTTCGTCTCAAAGAGCCGGCTCTTAGAGCCGGATCGGTCGCGACCGACACATCACTAGAAAACATGTCGAAGTCACTGATGAGGATGCTGGATAATGACAGTTATGGAGTTAAGAGACAGATATCCTATATTGGCCAGGCTAGCAAAGTCCTATTTATGCATTCCTGCTACTTCAACACTGTGTGTTTATTTTCTGCGGCAGGAAATATAGTCTCTAAAAAGAGAGCCAGCTTTAGCCAGGAGCATGTTGACATGATAACATTTTTGGCTTGCAATGCAAAGTTCCTAAAGAAAGAGCGTGAATGAGTTTGTATGTAGTGTTTGCATTTATTTTTCTTTATTATTTAATTTGTTATTTTAATTTATTAATAAATTTAATTTATTATTATTCATTTATTGTAAGCACTTATTTGCTCTGTTATATTTCTGAATAAAGACATGGAAAGGTGTTTTTTTTGTTTGTTTGTTTTTTTAAGACCCGATTCATCGATGAATTGACAAAATAATCGACCGATTACTCGATTATTAAAATAATCGTTAGTTGCAGCTCTAATTCTTTTATACATTTTCCTTGATGTCGCATTTTGTCAGCCACCATGTTTACATTTGTACCCCCTCCTTCGCCTGCAGCCTCTTCCACCTCCCTCCGTGCGCCGCGGTCGTAGCATGTCCGTTTGCGTACCCTGCTTTCCCTCTGCCCCTTCTCCGTCGGGCCATCCCAAGCCTCCCTCAACTCCGCCTCCGGTAGTCTCACCCCGACCGGGGATGACAGATGGTGAGACGTTTGCGGACCGTCTCTCCAAAGCACTGGAGTCCGTGTTGCCTCGGCGCCGCGCCAGCCTTCCTGCACTCTTTGCCAGCCCTGTATGTTAGTGCTTCTGGGTGAAGCAGGAGAATCTTGCTGGGCCAGGTCTCAGGGACACAGGCAGGCACTGACGTTTGAAACTCAGGAACTGCCCCCAATCAGTAGTGATATTGTTTCCTGCTGAGATAGTAATGCCAGAGTCACATAGAACTGAATAGAGCTCTCTCTCTGCCTGTCTTTAACCTGTCTGTCTCAGACATTTGTCTGTCTTGTCTTTGTCTTGTCTTAACTCTCTGTGTCTGTCTGTTTTTGCTCCTATCTCTATCACTCTTTGTTTCTGCCTGTCTCTACTCAGTCTGTTTTGCCTGTCTGTCTGACTGACTGTAGTCCTCGGTCTGTCCAAGTTGTCTGTAGCTCTCTCTTTTATTATCACGGTCTTTAACTACTTGTCTCTCTTTAACTCCAAGTCTTTCCTTATGTTGTGTCTATTTGACTGTCTTTATTAGCTGGAGTCAAATAGCTACTTCATGTGTGCGCAGATATTTTCGGATATTTTAGATGAATGCATAGGCAAGGCTGGGAAGAATGCTGAAACTTTTGCAGATCATGCTTAGGAATGTTTTCTTTGTACGCATCTGTTTTAATTAGGATTTTGTGCCTCATGTTCCCTAGACCTACCCAGCACGAACGCTCCTCCTCACATTAAATACAGTAGGCAAAGTGATTTGCTTAATTTACTACATTAGGTCTGACAGTGACTTTGATGCTGGATGCTCTTTAAATGACTGACGCTGTTTTTCTTACTATGTTTCGGTAGAAATGTCAGTTATCGCCAGTGCAATAACAGCTAGCTCAAGCTACACAAAAACTTTGCCATACCTGTATTTAATTCCTTGCCTATATGCTGCCATGATGTATTTTCTGTACATTTTCTCTTTTGAAAAGTGTTTTATTGCTTCCTACATTATTGACAAAATCTCCATAATGTGTATCCTTGGGAGTTTGTTTTGTGATGAGTATACCTGCACTGTGATTCCCCCTGTATATGATCTATCTCTGTTTTCTGTTTTTTCTTGCTGTGTAACTGAATGATGCTGCCATTCTTTTTCCTCACAAAGATGCCATGTGTTATTGTCACTTTAGCCACAGTCACTGAGTCAGGCATATGGCAGTGGAGGGGGCTCGGGTCTAGGAGAACCAGTGCTGTCTTATCCCTCCGTCCTTGAGCGGCCTGTCTCCTTCTCCCCTCCACCATCCGGCCCACCCAAAGGCTTCAACGTGCAGCGTCGCAAGAGCACCTCCATCTTAGAGGCCCATACTCACCACTTCCAGCCGACTTACCGCAGCTATGGCAGCAGCCTCCACCCCTACTCTAGCGTTGAGGCTCTCGGCCCCGGCATTGACCCGTCTCACTTTTTGCTGCCCAACGTGATGTCACACAGACTTGCAGACCACATGCAGGCTTCAACAGAGTCTTTGTATGGCTATAAGGACTTGTTGCTGGAGCAGGAGGAGGTGGCACGTAGACTGAGTCTGAACCAGGCCGCCCTGCGAGACCATTTGGAGGCTATGGCATATGGTGGTTACCCAATAACGGCCCATCAGCTCAACCAGCTCACCTTCCACCAGCAAAAGCAGGCTGCTGCTGCTGCCAGCCTAGCATACGAGAGCCCCCAGTCCAGCCCGGGCTACCTGCATCCACACATGCCAACCCTAATGCGCCTGACCCACAGTCCTGTACCACAGCAGGTACCTGTTAGTGTGTCCCAAGAACCCTGCTACCATCCTCACTCGTCTTTTCCACAGTCTGCTCCACCTGTGCTAGCGCTCACTCCTGAGCCTGGCACCGCCTTCGATTTCCACATACACAACATCCAACCAGACCCAAGCATGCTAGCATCAAGACTGTTTCGATCCCGACGTGGCTCCATGGAGCTCAGTCTGGAGGATGCAGCAGGGAACACTAGCCCATGCTCTCGTCTGCAGCCAGTCACTGAAGAACTGGGAAGCTACACGAGCCCTGAGCTGCCTCTGCCTCCTGGCAACCTGCTGCTTCTACAAAAGGAGCGCAGCCCAGAGCCTTCCAGCGACTCGGTGGCTTCGTCTGATGCTGGAGAGTTCCTCTCCCCTCCGCTGCCTCACACAAGACGTCCGACCCTGGATGCCTCTGTGGCCCAGTCTATCCCCCAAATCCCATTTTATGCAGCTGAGAGAGGGAGTAGCACCTGCGATGGCCATCCTCCTACTCACCACTCATATCTGTTCATCCCTCCATCTGAGCCGTCCAGCTCCCATATCAACGTGCTACAGAGTGCCTGGGCCAGGCAAACTGCCACCCAACATGATCCTTCCTACCAAGACTCAGCTCTGAGCCTACAGGGCTCTTCTTTGGTGATTACAACCACCTGCTCTTCTCCTACTCCCCAATCTCCCCCTAAAAAACACCCCTGTTCTGTTACCTGATTCATTTTGTCCCTGTGGTTGTGGTTTTAACCTTCTCCAGCCATGGCTAGATGAATATGAGGACTTGGAGCAAAGGGCATGTAAACCTGCCACTAAAATCCCCTTATCTTCTTGTGACATTAGTGTTTTTGTTCTATAGAAAATGGTACCTCTTGTTTTAATTATTTTTGTTGTTGTTTCCCTGAAGTTCTTTAAGTAAGTATTATTTTGTCTGTATGGTCATATGAAGAACTATATGATTCATGTGTGTTTAAAGATATATGGTCTGTACACTGTATATCTGTACCCTGACATTGCAAATCCAAAGTGAATGGCTGCTGTATGGAGCAATACAGTACTGATTATTTTGTTACAGGACCAAAACTAAGAAGCGAGTCAGGTAAGCTGTTGGTTTGGCTTGTTTGTGATTTGGTTAGTGCAAGAAGGGCTCCAGAGGAAAGGAGGATTTGTTTAGAGGATTTGTATAATAAACACCAGGAAACATACAACAAAATAGGGGATTTGGATTTGGAACAGGTTTACTTAATCTATTTGATGCTCGGTTACAAGTGGTGTGAAAAATGTTTGCACCCTTCCTGATTCTATGTTTTTTCTGCATGGTGGTCACACTTAATTGGTTCGGAAACATCCAAATCAATTAAATATAGTCAAAAAAAGGGACACAAAAACCAAAATGCTTGTTTTTAATGAGGGTTTATTATTAAGGGAGAAAAGAAATCAAACCTACATGGACCTGTGTGAAAAAGTGATTGCCCCCCCTTGTTAAAAAAACATAACCATGGTTTATCACACCTGAGTGCACTGTCTCTAGCCAAACCAGGCCTGATTATTGCCACATCTGTTCTTCAATCAGGACATCACTTAAATAGGACCTGCCGGACAAAGTGAAGTTACACCAAAAAATCCTTAAAAGATACACATATGCCGAGATCCAACAAAAAGAAATTCAGGAACCATTGAGAAGAAGTAACGG
The DNA here is from genome assembly GCA_025084515.1 of Ancistrus triradiatus. Lineage (NCBI taxonomy): Eukaryota > Metazoa > Chordata > Actinopteri > Siluriformes > Loricariidae > Ancistrus > Ancistrus triradiatus. Next base: position 40,173 of record JAJAGP010004260.1, on the reverse strand, counting down.
AGATCTATCAGTTGGGAAAGGGTTACTATAAAGCCATTTCTAAAGCTTTGGGACTCCAGCGAACCACAGTGAGAGCCATTATCCACAAATGGTGGAAAGACATGGAACTGTAGTGATTCCTCCCAGGAGTGGTCGGCCCCGACCAAAAATTACCCAAGAGCACAGCGGACACCATTCTCATCCAAGAGGTCCAAAGACCCCACAAAAACATTCCAAAGAACTGCAGGCCTCCACTTGTCCCAGTTTCCCAGTGAAGGGGTCAGTGTTCATGCCTCCACCTAAGACAGAAGGGACTGGGCAAAAATGGCAAAAAAAGAACAAATTAAGCTCATCTCAATTTTCCCAGAACACATCTGGAGTGATCTCCAAGACTTTTGGGGAAAACATTCTGAGGCCTGCGAACAAAATCTGACTCTTTGGAAGGTGTGTCCATTACGGTCTGTGTAAAAGTAACACAGCATTTCAGAAAAAGAACATTATAGCACAGTAAAATATGGTGTGGTAGTGTGATGGTCTGGGGCAGTTTTGCTGCTTCAGGACCTGGAAGACTTGCTGTGATAAATGGAACTATGAATTCTGCTGTCTACCAAAAAATCCTGAAGGAGAATGTCCGGCCATCTGTTGGTGATTTCAAGCTGAAACGGACTTGGGTTCTGCAGCAGAACAATGATCCAAAACACACCAGCAAGTCCACCTCTGAACGGCTGAAGCAAAACAAAATGAAGACTTTGGAGTGGTCTAGTCAAAGTCCTGACCTGAACCCTATTGAGTTCGTGCTCGAAAACCCTCCAGTGTGGCTGAATTACGACAATTCTGCAAAGATAAGTGGCCAAAATTCCTCCACAACGCTGTAAAAGACTCACTACAAGTTATCACAGACGCTTGGTTGCAGTTGTTGCTGCTAAGGGCGGCCCAACCAGTTATTAGATTTAGGGGGCAATCACTTTTTCACACAGGGTCACGTAGGTTTGGATTTTTTTTTTCTCCCTTAATAATAAACACCTTCATTTAAAAACTGCATTTTGTGTTTACTTGTTGCCTTTGACTAATATTTAAATTTGTTTGATGTTTTGAAACACTTAAGTGTGACAAACATGCAAAAAAAAAAAAAAAAAAAAAAACGAAATCAGGAAGGGGGCAAAAACACTTTCACACCACTGTATTTCCTTATACACTATAGCATTGTCAGTTTTCTTGTTTTTGTTTTTTGTGTTTGTGTTTTTGGTGTCAACTTCTGCTTCTATAGAGCCTTAGAACATTAGCTTAGTTGGCTGGATATGGTTAAAACAGCATTCTGTGGTTTAGCTTCCATTGTGTCTTTAAGGACATCTGTAATGACTACATGCTTTGAATAAATTTTAAATGTCCAATTTGTTCCTTAATAATTTCAGTTTGCCTTGAGAATAAGAGTTCATTGTTTAACCCTTAGAAATCTGACATGTGTGCCATCCTGCAGTCCGGTTCCCTGTTCTGAGTGGCCTTCCTCTTTTTCTTTTTCTTATCCATCCTTACTGTGTTGTTTTATTCAATTCTTTTCAGTCTTTATTATTTGGGGTACTTTTTTACCTGCTGTCTTTGCTTCTAATGAATAGTTCTTTAATAGAACGAAGAGAGTCAAGGTAAAGCAAATTGCCTGGTGCAACTATACTTGTGCGCATCTCACCCCAGCAGGGGAGGCAGGGAGACAAGTATACTTGCCTACAGCTTTCTAAGGGTTTGTTGTCTTAGGAGAAAATTTGTATGTGAAACCCAGCTTATTGCAGGGTTGCATTTCTTACGTTAACTCCACATGCCCACCAAGCACAACCTGCTCCCAGAGCACTTTTTGGTGCTAACTGTCACTAAAGCCATGAATCATCCTCGTGCATGAAGCCTTCTTACTCTCAGACTAACTTAAGTTGCAGTGTATTAACTGTAAGTCATACACGAAGAGTGAAGGCTCATGTGAGTGGTCACACTTTGTGTATGCATGTCTATTAATCCACTGACAGATAATGTATTTAATGTACAATAAATGCTAACCTGGATTTTCTTGTTTGCATTTTTCCAACACTATCTCTGCCTTTGTCTCTCTCTCTCTTTCCCTTTCTCTCTACATCTGTCCATGATGTAGCCGGTACCTGTCCCCCAGTCCAGCAGTGCTCCACCTATGGTCTCCTGCAGCACACAGGCAACTCCCTGGTCCGACTTGACCAATCCACAGGTAATCTATTTACCCATCTTTTTAGCTAGTTTGAGTAAAACAAATGTATAGGTTTTTCTCTCTGCATTCTCTCGTGTCAGAGAAGCAGCACTGTAGAGGTGACACCCTCTCTCTCTTACACTATGGTGTATTTGTTTCTTATTAAATGGAGCTCTCAAAGTCCCATCTCTCCCTTTGCAGGTAGAAAACTTCCACCCGTTCCTTACAAATACACTCTTTTTATTTTTTTTTGTCTGCAAACCTGACTTTCTTACATTTTCCAAGTCTGTTGCACCACGAATAGTATATATATATATATAATATGAGATATATATAGTATTATATATATATATATATATATATGTATATATATATATATATATATATAAATACAGTATATTTTGAACTCCTCGGCAGAGGAGATATAAAAATATCTCAACTACATTTACAGCATTTAGCCAGACACCCTTATCCAGAGCGACTTACAGTTGATGCAATCTTACAATCCATGCAATTGTGGGTTAAGGGCTTAGCTCAAGGACCCAACAGTGGCAGCTTGGCAGAGGTGGGATTTGAACCCTGGACCATTTGGTCCATAATCCAGTACCTTACCCACTAGGCTACCCACAGTCCACAACTAGTTGTTTTTAATTAAAAGCCTTTACAAATTATAGTGCATGACATAAAATTCTAAATAAAACATGTCCACAAATGACATATAAATCATATTTAGGGAGGTATAATATGTCATTTTAGTACAGACTACACCATAAAACATTTCTAACAATACAACCACTTAATAAAGCTGTTACGCTTCTTGCACTTGAAGGCAAAGTGGTCCTTTACATTTGACCAGGGGTTCACTTTATTTCCTTCGGTTTCAAACTTCAGCAGAATTCGGCAAGGTTTCGCCATTGACTGGGTCTGCACCACTGGTATCTGACTTGCCCGTCTCCATATTTTTGGTGAATTTAGTGCCTGTTTGTTCTCCTACCCATCATTCACTATAGTCATCTCCGGGAGACTTTTTTTTGTGCTATTTATTTACATTTTCTTTACTAAAGTAAAGTAAATGATGGAAAATGTAGTGAATTACAATACTTCAAACAAAACATACTAAAAAAAAGTACAAGTACACAAAAAAAAAATCTCCAGTAAATGTAGTTAGTTACTTTCTACCTCTGCTGACCGTAACCCCTTCATGAATTAGGGAGCACCTGTACAATTCATCTCCATTAATGCATATAATGTCCTATACACTATGGGTTTTCTGATGATCTGGAACAGATTAATTCCATTTATATTATTATTTTTATTATTATTATTTATATCGCTCAGTACTCGTCGTTTTTGGCGCTTGGCAATCCTTCTGGAACTAATTAACCCCGAGCACCACTGTACCTTGTAATGAAAGTGTCTGTCTTGTGTGACCCGAGTTTGTTGGTTGTGGTGTGGTCAACGAATGGGATGGCAGTCTTGGTTTTCTTCAGAGATGTTATGCAAGCTGAAATGTCTGCAGAAACTGTTTCTTACATGTCAGTGCAACTCTTTTTGCCACAGGCAATTCCTCATCAGGCTTCTCTGGCCTCCCAGCAGCCTTGTGTCTCATTGCCCCAACAGCAGCAGCCAGTTAGCTCAAACCTGCAGAGCATGACTCAAGCACATGTCCAGCCAGGACCTTCTGCTACTCAGGTAACACATACACACATTCAACTGTAACACAGGTTTCTCATTCCTGAAGGTCCCAGGGGCTGGAACAGTCCCAAACCAGTGTTTTACAACACAGGCTTTATTCGACTCACCATAAAAACTCTTTCACTGTATGATCTTGAATTGACAGTCTTGGCAGAAAGCTTAGTAAGTCAGTTCATTAGTCATCAGTAGCACATTCTATGTGGGTTTATGGATTGGATGTACATATGCTTAGGCTAGCTGCTGTTTCATGAGTGCAAGGTTGTGATGGGCTTTAGGAATAGTAGTGTAGTGTTTAGGGACAAGTTACTAAACTGGTAGTTCATAAATCTCAAGCAGAGGTGTTTCTAGACTACTTGTCCTACTGGGCCAAACAGAATTTATATGGGCACCATTGTAACAATCTGCTTGCCAGTCAGTTGTGGGTATTGTGTGTATTTAAAACATTTGTTAAACACTAAATGGATTAAGTGATCTACTACACACTAAAGAATTTGTATTAATTGCATTAATTAAACACCTAGCTATGAGTTATCATTAACTTGCCTGTGGCATGGCTGACTTTCTTTTAAATACTTGCCGATGTCCATTAATCCATGAAAAAAAAGATTTAAGTAAACGAAAGAAAGCCTTAGCTGTTCAAGCCTTTGAAAAAATGCTGGGGCATTATGGGAAATGTAGTGCCTGCGGGGAATTTGTGTGGCGTCATGTAGTTCTGCTCAGCAATCCATCATAAATGATGCCCCTGTAGTTAAATACAGTGGTACCTCGGGTCTCATCATTAATATGTTCCAGAAGGCTTATCGAGAACCGAAAATGACGAGTACTGAGCAAATTTTTCCCATAAGGAATAATGTAAATCGAATGAATCTATTCCAGACCCCCAGAAAATCCACACTGTATAAGGCATTATATAAATTAATGGAGTTGTATTGTACAGGTGCGCCCTGATTTATGATGGGGATATGTTCCGACAAATCCATCCCAAGTTAAATGTAGGATGAACTGAGGAGTTTGAGTGTTTGCTAGAGCGGTTTGTACTGTGTCATAGCACTTAAAACACTTACATTCGCCCGCAATGTGATCAAATCATTGATACAAAGCTTATTTTATAATAATGTGTTGAAAAATCTCATGTAATTTGGTGAGTAATGGATTGAAAGTGAAAAGTAAAAGCAAAAACACTTAGTCTATTGGTGAACTTAAGGCAGTAGCATAGCGGCTAAGCTAACTGCAGCCTGTGTTCGAGAGGATTCAGTTCCTGGTTTCCTTTCGGCTTGCTTCTATAAATAACCTTTTTAGGACCCATGAAGACGACTTCGCACTAAGAATGTAGTACTGTAGATGTAAAAATGAAGAAAAACATGATAAACACAGCGCAGATCTTGACTGCGCAAGCGATGCTGTGAATCTAAATCTCTGAAACACTGTATTAAATCGGGACTTTGAGGTGAATTGAGTTTCGCCTAAAATGGGTTATGTGGCTCGACTCATACAAGTTTAAGCAAGTGCACAGAGTACCGAGCAAACGTTGAGAACCGAGACAAATTCTTCCGAAATGTCGAGAACTGAATTCGACGACTTCCTAGGTGGTCCAGAACTGAGGTACCACTGTGATACTACTTGCGTATATCAGCCGGTAACCTTATTTTTGCTTATTGGGAATAATGTCAGTAGATGCCGCCTTCTTCTTCCTTGCATATGCACGTCATATTCTGGTTTAAACCGTCTTGTGGCATGCTGCCCATATATTTGTGTATGGCATGGCTGTAAGCTGTTTGGTGGTGAGCGGATTGCTCTAGTTCATCCATCATTGCTGTGTGTAACACACCAGTTTGTCCTCTACTGGATGGCCCAGTTTGCTCTGATGCAGGTACAGAGGTGATCACTTCCTCATGCCCTCCCTTTGCCACCACAGCACTATTGACTGGTGTGTATTAACCCACCTTTTGTGTGCTTCATGCTGAAACATCATGAATGGTATGGGTTTTGTGCCACAGTATTTGTGTGGTTTGTTTTTTTTTATTCTTTTTTTGTCCTGATTCTTAATCGGATTAGCTTGTGGAGATGCAGCACTGTGCACTGTTATGGTCCCTTGAGTTCCTTTGAGATTTAGTTTTGTATTTGGGTTGAGCCGGTCTGTATAACAGCATGGGCATGACATTGTTCTCCAGTGATTTGCCCTGTTGGTGTTGTTGTTGTTTTTTTTGTTTTTTTTTGACAAGGCCGTAATGGAAAAAAGTCCTTCCGTTACTGAATTTGGCCTTGCAGTCTTCATTGACCCTACCGACCCCCATCTGCCATTCATCCGACCAGCCATCAGCCTGATCGCACTGCCCCTCTCATGTCTTCCCCAGGCCTCAGTGTCTGGCCTGGTTTCCACTTCCCCTGTAGCAGTAACTCAGCCGCCTACACTAACGGTGACCCAGGGACAGCAGTCGCTCCTGGTGGCAGCTCCATCAGTGTCCACCTGTCAAGCAGCAACAGGAATCATGCCATCTGCACCTTCCTCAGCGCTGCCCACTGCATCGTCACAGCCCCAAATGAAACCTCAGCCTCTGCCACTCGTGACCACTGTGCCAACAATCTGTGTGGCTACTGTGCCCTCCCCTACTGAGCAGTCCTGGTTAGCTTCAGACTCCACATCCAAGGTACCTCTGGGACCCTTAAGCTCAACCTGAGCTGACCGATTTATTTGCCTTGCAAAGAAGTTGCAGTGCATCAGGATTCGGTTCCTTTGTTTTGTAATTCTATTTCGCCAAACTGATCTGTATACAGTACTGTGCAAAAGCCCACCATTAGAGTTGTTGTTTTTGGAATGGCATAATGATTAGGCATATACATTTACAGCATTTAGCAGAAGCCCTTATCCAGAGCGACTTACAATTGGTACAGTTTTCCAATCCAAGCAATTGTGGGTTAAGGGCCTTGCTCAAGGACCCAACAGTGGCAGCTTGGCAGAGGTGGGATTTGAACCCTGGACCTTTTGGTCCATAGTCCAGTACCTTAACCACTAGGCTACCACGGTCCACGATTCTGTCTCTGTGTAGATTCTGTCTCTTTATTAAGATACAAACAGAAAATATAGGAAATATGTACACACAAAAGCCTGTAATGGTAAATATTTAGTGTGACCTTCCTGAAAGAAGTGGATTCTCGTCTGCTACCCTTCCGAAAAGACCATTTGGGATCAAGCTTGTTTGGACTGTAGAAGGGACAATAAAATTTCAGTTTTTGAATACTGCATACAAATGTCCAGTATTTTCTGTTTGTATTCTAATAAAGAGACTGAGAAATAATTCTATATGGTAATTCTACCATTGCTAAAACATCAAATCTAATGGTGGCTTAAGACTTTTGCACAGTACTGTGATATACATGCGTATATATATTATATCATCTTATGTGGCCTTTATTGAATTCAGCAATTTTACCCTTTTACTCTGTTTTTATTATCAGATTGTTTTGGCAACTGACTGATTTACTTTTGAAGTCTCTGTTGTTCAATTTTGTGATTCACTCTTCCAGACGTCACTGACCAGTTCTCAGCAAGTTGAAATGTCACAACTCCAAGCTCCAGCAGTGGCCTGCGCAGTGGAAAGGTAAGATATTTGTCATCCTGCACACCTTATTGCAGGGATCCCAGAAGTTGAATCTGTTCATCTGGACATAAGGTTTTGTAGAAGAAACGTTTCGTCACTCATCTAAGTGGCTTCTTCAGTCTCAGATTCAACTTCTGGGATGTTCTTACCTGGATTATTGAGCATGCATCAAGACACTTATTGCAGGGAAGCCGTTACAACAGTGAAATGTAAAACCCGTCTGTAAAATAACTTGCCTTTTCTGCTACAGCAGCCACTCTGATGTGGCATCTGGCCTGAGTGATGGAAATGAGGGTGTGGCAGTGGGTAGGCATGAGGGTCGTCCAGTGAAACGGCACCAGCGCAGATCTGTCCGCAGCCGTTCCCGCCATGACAAGATCACCAAAGCCAAACTTAATGTGTTGAATGTATGTCTGTTTTCTATAAAATATGCTATTTGTTTTGTAAGGGCATGATTTGGTGGCACCAATTAGTCATGGCTAGAAGGAAACCCCATGTGTCTAATTGTAAATGCCTACACTAGTGCTGTCAAATGGTACAAACCGCAGGGTTTGGACATGCTGGAGAAATCTTTTCAGCCGTATGTGCAGCCGAAGGGGACGAGCTTCACCCCAGTGCATCTCTTACTTATTAATAATTCCATAGCATTATTTTTCATCACATCATATCCTGTTCATTACAGCTTCTCTGATGATCTAGGCACTGAGTTCAAAACCCAAAAGCTCTCCGCACTTTACTTATTTTATTAGGACAGCATATGCAAGCTGTTATCCTGTGTACCAAGCACATTGCTAAACAGCAGTGACATTTATTGTGTTTACAAGACAGAATATGCTGCCACAGTAATGAGGAAAGGCCTAAATCATTTGCTACTCTCAACAGTTCTTTTCCCTGTAGGCTAATAATGCGTTCTATGGTATGTAGAATGTAGGGAATCAAGTCAAGTGACCATTTCCCACACAGCTCCTAACTAACGGTGGCTCACATGGTCCTGTGATTAATGACCAAATATTCAATAGTCAAATGCTATCGCGTTAACAATAATTATTAACACACATTCTGGCAGAAGTAGGCAACACAGGAGGTATTCACACAATTTCTGAAGAGCAACAACAAATCTGTAAATAATGAATGCTATTTTGAACTTTGTTTGAACTGGGTGCTTTCCTCAGTAGTGCAAAACAAGATTTCCCAAGAGATATCTTGGAGAGTGCATTAAAAATAGCTTGTTTTCCAAGAACGACAATGTTATTGTGTATTATACTTTGTTAACTTCATCAGTTTTACCACTTCTTTAATTCTATACGTGTAATGTGTATGACGTACATATTGACATAACTGTGTGCAGACATCAACCTTTGCTTCTGATGTTGGATTTTAGATCTCAAATATGGGTGACAGAGTTGCTGAGTGCCAGCTGGAAACACACAACAGGAAAATGGTGACTTTCAAGTTTGACCTGGATGGAGATAATCCAGAGGAGATTGCTCAGATTATGGTACATTCTTATGTTGTTTATTGTCCTTAATAACATGTCTGCAGTGTTCACTGGATTGTTTTAACACTCTGGCCAGATGTCCATTACAGATTCAAATGAGCTGCCTGGATTTTTTTCAGATTGAATAAAATGAAATGAAATAAATGGATTTTGTTGGACTTAATTCAATTTAGTATCTGGCATCACAAATGAAAAGGAATATAATTGGGATTCTGGCTTTTCCATCTGGAATGCCATCACTTTGTTTAGTGACGGAGTGTGTTCTTGTTTGAAATTGTGTGTTTTGAATTTTTGCAATGGTTTTTAATCTATGATTTTATTTGTCAATGTTCTGTTCATTCGCCAGGTTAACAGTGAGTTTATACTGGAGAGTGAGCGGGAGTCCTTTATTGAACAGGTTCGGGAGGTCATCGAAACTGCAGATGAAAGAGGGCTTGAGAGGGAAGGCAGCCAGGTACTGACTCAGTACTGAAGTCATTGTTTTAGTAATGATATTTCAACAGACGTTTTTTATGCTATGGCTGAACTCCAGTGTTGAAAGTACCCCATGCTGTGTCGGTAACCTGCTGAGATCCCTGTTGTACAGCCCAGGGTCAGACACATAAGTGGGGCTTATGAAAAATACACAGGGGTGCAGTAGTTATGTGGTGGGTTTAAAAAAAACAAGAAGAAGAAATAGGGTGGTTTTGAAAAACCACTATGTATAGACTAACATCAGATGGTCAGAGCAGTTATATTATCATAGCCAGATCCTGTGCATTTGTTTAGTTCTCTGCAATGTGTTACTGTTGCGCACCTCCTCAGCACAGCATCCTTCCTCCCCTCCCTCTTTGCTAAGTCTTCTTCATAGGCAATTTATACCTGGCACAAATGATCCAACACAATTCTAAAAGATTGTTGTATATAATTTACATTTGTTTCTTATATTTTAATGGCTGTGCACATTTTAATTTACACTAAACAGTATTTCAAAGTAACAATAAAACGTATACGGTGGAACCTCGGAATTCGAACGGCTCTACACTCTAACACTTGCCCCCTAATCGAACAAAAATTTTAACTTCGAACATGGGTACTCTAAATAAAACATTCAGTGGCGATAATGGGGTTCAGGGATGGGTTAAAACAATTTACAGTACTGCTTATTGGGAAATATGATTCCACAAATCGGAGTTTGAACTGCCTTCTGGAACCAATCATCTTAACCACCATTTACTGAGCAGTAGGGACTGTAGTGGCCTAGCGGTTAAGGTGCTAGACTTTGTTCAAATCCCACCTCTGCCATGCTGCCACTTTGGGTCCTTGAGCAAAAGGGTCCTTAACCCACAATTGTAAATTGTAAGTCAATTGTAAGTCGCTCTGGATAAGGGCGTCTGCAAAATGACATAAATGTAGTGCAGTGCATACAATCATGCAGATATGGGCCAGCAGCTTCATGTAATGTTCACATCAACCATCAAAATGGGGGGAAAACATGATCTGTGATTTTGACCATGGCATGATTGTTGGTGCCAGACAGGCTGGTTGGATTCTACTGATCTAGAGGGATTTTCACACACAACTGTCTCTAGAGTTCACTCAGAGTGGTACAATTAGGAAAACACATTGCTGATGCGAAGTCAACAGAAAATGGTCAGATTGGTTCAAGCTGACAGAAAGGCTCAAGACACTCTGTACAATTGTGGTGAGCAGAAAAGCATCTCAAAATTCACATGTGGAACAGCAGAAGACCATGTCATGTTCAAGCAACAGAAGAAACAAGAGCAGAAAGCTGAGGTTGCAGTGGGATCAGACTCACCAACACTGCATGAGTGAAGACTGGAAAAAACATAGCCTGGTCTGATGAATCTAAGTTTCTACAGAGTGACACAGATGGCACGGGGAGGATTTGGTGCCACCGGCATGAATCCAAGAACCTGATCTGCCTTGTGTCAACGGTCCAGGCTTGTGGTGGTGTAACGTTATGGATAATGTTTTCCTGCCACACTTTGGGCCCATCGCTTGAATGTCACAGACTGTTTGAATGTTGTCACTGACCATGTGCATCTCTGTATGGCAACAATTTCCCACCTCAGCCAAATCCCAACAAATCCACCTCAGCCAAGCTGCCAGTTAGGTCCTTAACCCACAGTTGCTTGGATTGTAAGATTCTGGGACTGTGGTAGACTAGTGGTTAAGGTACTGGACTATGGACGAGAAGGTTCAGGGTTCAAATCCCACCTCTGCCAAGCTGCCATTGTTGGGTCCTTGAGCAAGGCCCTTAACCCACAAGTGCTTGGTTTGTAAGACTGTATCAATTGTAAGTCGCTCTGGATAAAGGGCGTCTGCTAAATGCTGTGAATGGAAATGTAAACAATTTACCAATTTTCTAATGCAAGACATCTCAAACAGGGTTCATAAACATGACGGAGTTCACTGTTCTTAAGTGGTCTTCCCAGTCACTGGATATGAATCCAGTAGAACGCATTTGGGATGTGGTAGAACACTAGATTTGTGGCATGAAATTGCACAGGAAAAATCTGCAATCATGTCAACATGGAGCAGGATCTCAAAGGAATGTTTCCAGCATCTTGTGGAATCCATGCCACAATGAGCTGAGGCTGTATTAAAAGCAAAGTGAGTGTTAGTATAGAGTTCATTATATGGTGCTTGGTGAGAGTATTATTAATTACTCTACCTCAAAAGGAAGGTTTAATGGGCAATGAAGATTGATTGGAGAGGCTTAAAATGATTTGCCTATTGTTTGAATGTTAACAAGCGACATCTCTTCTTCTCATGCTCATCTTTTGTAGGCTATGAGCAACCCTGCACAGCAGACTCCTACTTCATACTCTCCACATCTCCAGCCAGGTAGAACCCCAGCAGCTGCGCACTTAACATGGATGCATTTCTTTATTTCTGTGTTAGTTCTGTGGCGTAATGAAAAGCGCAGAGTTTGAAAGTAAATGTGATTACTCTCCAGGTGCTGGTGCAAGTTCGACGCAGGTGGTGCACTCGGCAGGCCGCAGGTTCATTGTTAGTCCTGTGCCCGAGTCGAGACTGAAAGAGCAGTTCTTCAACACAGTGCACACCACAGCACCACCACAGTCTGTACCATGTAAGCACGTTTCCCTTAGAAATAATGTCGTTGCATGATCGCTCATCACCTGGAGTTAGAGGCTCTCCACAACAATTGGAACCCTTGGTAAAGAAGAGTAAAAAAGTTATAAGGAATCCACCTTTGGTGAATTCGCTTAATCTCACACAGAAAAAGTGAGACAAATCCAACCTTTAGTTGAAGTAAATATAGTGTGAGGGGAAAAAAATCTCGCATCAACATGTAATCATGTTTAACTAAACCACGTGCCACAATTATTTGCATAATATACCTGGACATTTAATGTCAATCTGCCTCTGCCAAGGAACCAGACAATGATCCAAAGCATATGACCTGATAAATAAAAAATGGGATGCTGAACACAACATCAAGGTTCTGCCATGGCCCTCTCAGTCTCCTGATCTTAACCCCATAGGAAAGCTGTGGGGTGAGCTAAAGGGGAGAGTGCACAAGAGTGGACCTCGTACCTGAACGATCTGGAGAGATTCTGTAAAGAGGAATGATCTCAAATCCCCTGCTCTGTATCTTCCACCATGTTATAGGAGAAGACTAAGTGCTGTTTTATTGACTGTTATAAAGGAAAGTTGTTCAAAGTATTAAATGTACTGGTGCCTATAATTGTGGCACATCTGGTTTTGTTAACAATAATTTTCTTCTTCAAGCAGGTTGGATTTTTCTTTCTTTCTTTTTTTTACAGTGAGAGATTATGCTAATTCACCAAACGTCAGGTCCATAAAACTCTTTACTCATCTTTAGCAGAGGTAGAAAGTAGGGTGGAGGGACTGTAGGTTTAAAGCAACTATAAATAATTGCACATGACTTGGGACTGATGGGGCCATGAAAAACTGTTATGTAATTATTGCAACTTACTCTGCACGGACTCCCATTACACTATTAGCTGGGTTTTTCCACATCTGTTTAAGATTTTGCCATTATGGACTTGAGAAACACCAACGTTCTTTATTGTTTTAGTTTTTGCCACTCAACATGTATTTGTGTATGTTTCTCAGCAGCAGGAGTGTCAGCCATGGGTCTGTCTCAGTCTGCCTCTGCCCTCACCCTGCAGCAGGCGTTTGCCGAAATGCGCCAGGGCATGTACGACCCTGGACCAAACACGGCACCTGCTAATCTTCACTTCTCCCTTCCTCCACTGTTACCTGCAGGGAACCCCCTGCCTGTCTCCACGACCAATGTTCTCTCTCCCCCACTACTGTCTTCCGAGCTAGCTGCCCCTCCGTTATCAATCCCCTCCACATCATCTCCTCCTTCCTCACTTGCTCCTATAGTAGTCTCCCATCCTGTCAGTCATGCTCCCATCTCCACAGTTACCAGTAAGACAGCTCCACCTTTCTCAGCACCCCCCTCCTCAGCCCCTACTGCCAATTTCCCCATGCCTAAAGTCCCTGTACCTACTGCCATCAGCGCTGCAGTGCCTAGTACGATAGCTCCACTTGCCCATCCCACATCCATCGTCAGTGCAAACTCCGTTCATGGTGGAACCACCGAGCAACCTGCAATTTCCTCTACTGTAGCCCCGGTTACCACCCCCACAATGGCCATTGAGACTCCACAGCTCGACCTCAGTGTCAGCACTGCCACCTTGCCCCAGGTTCCCACTCTTCAGCCTCTTACCAGCAGCATCCCTGCTGTGCAGCCTACACCGGTTCACAGCCAGCCTCAGCCCTCGACACTGCCCAACCAGAGCCATTCTCACTGCACTGATTGTGAGGGTGACCCACAGTGCAAAACTCCTGGCATTGAGGACATCCACGCCCTGGACAAGAAGCTGCGCTCACTTTTTATGGACCTGGGAACCGGCCCCTCCACTACCCAGGCTGAGGCAAGTGGCACAGAGCCTGTTGTAGGTGGTACATCCTCCCCTACTAGTACCCCTCTCCCTCCCACTAGCTTACCGGTTGGCTCCCCTTTAACCACCACTTGTGGCACGCCTACCAGCTATGGCCAGAGCACCCCTTCCAAAACGCCATTGTCCAGAATGACGGTGAGTGACCATCGCTTTATTTGTTATACTGAAGTGTTCAGCTGAGTAGAAGGGAAGACTTATTTCTGCCTATGTTACTCTCATTCTTTACACCTACTAACATCTAATGGAATGAGTATATTCTACTGTTTTACCTGTTTAATGCATGACCTTGCATTCTACCCAGCAAACGTGATACTTGTGGTAATCCTTTTGAATTTTTAAAACCGTATCAGTACAGAGTAAATGTTACACAGTGACACAAACAGACAATATAAAGAAATAATAAAACCCTCTTTTTAACGTAATGGCTAGTTTTTTTTAATAAAACACTAAAAATGCTGAATGGTAATACTGTCCAGTGGGCTTAATGGGTGAGCCATACTCTTATGAACTGCATGTGGCCTGTAGTGGCCTTTCTGCTATCACTCTTTACTAAGTGCTGTGATACATCTTCATCTTCGACTCATCAGGTGTTGCCTGTCGGCTCCGAGCAGGCTGGCACGCCACCTACAGAACATGCGCCCCTCTTCCCGGGACCTTGTCTAACTCAGGTGCATTTTTCTGCCTATTACTGTGGTTTGTTTTCTGCCTTCTTCACACCTTTGAGTCTCAGGCTGCCTTGTTCTGTACCACTTTTCCCTCCTGTGGCGCTAACGTACAACTGAGGCATGCTGATCAGATCAATATTGTGTCTGTGCATGGCGTCACATTTCTGTGAACCTCATTAGGAGCTTAATTATTATTAACACTGGCTGCTCTTGTTTCCCTTGGTCTGTATGTGCATGGTTTTCTCCCCAAATATTGCAGGCACGGGAGGGCAAGATGACAGTGTGTTTAATTTGTGTTATATTTAATTAGATTTGCTGTACGTTCAAAGACGGAGTCAGTCTGATTTGATTCACTCTGCAGCACACAGAGCCCTGCATTCATTTGTTAGTGCCAGAGAAAGTTGTGCATCCGTGTCATAAGGGATTAAAAGGCTATTTTAAACTTTCCATTGATTATAATGGATTAAAAATGTAAATGGTGCAAATGAGTCTATTGGAAACATTGCAGGGTATTTACCATTTGTATGCAGTTGATGTAATTAGTGTTTTTTGATTGAATGTTGTGGATGACTAATTAGTTCGGGCTGTTCCACAGTCTCAGCAGCCCCTGGAGGATCTGGATGCCCAGCTGAGACGGGCTCTGAGCCCTGAGACGGTCTCTGTTAGTGGTGCTGCGTTTCAGGTACATAATAGATAACTTCTTTAACTGGAACAGACAGGAGACCCACATGCAGTCCTTATATAAAGCACCTTTTTAAACAAGTGCATGCAGTCAATCCAGTTTGCTCTACATTCACCGGCCACTTTATTACTTTATTACTACACCTGTGTAACTGCATGTTCAGGCAAATATCTGATCAGCCAATCACATGGCAGCATCACAGTGCATTTGGGTATGTACACATGGTCAAGAAGCCCTGCTTAACTTGAATCCAAGAATCAGAATGGGGGAGAAAGGTGATTTAAGTGACTTTGAATGTGGCATGGTTGCTGGCTAGATGGGCTGGTCTGAGTATTTCAGAAAATGCTGATCTCTACTGGGATTTTCACAAACAGCCATCTCTAAGGTTTACAGAGAATGGTTTAAAAAGAGAAAATATCCAGTGAGTGGATGTTCTGGATGCCAGAGGTCAGAGGAGAATGGCCAAACTGGTTTGAGCTGATGGAAAGGCAACAGTAACTCTAACAATCACTCGTTGCAATCGAGGTATCCAGAAGAGCATCTCTAAATGCACCACATGTCAAACCTACAGCAGCAGAAGACCACACCGGTGCCATTCCTCTCTGCTATGAACAGGCAGCTGAGGCTACAATTCACATGGGTTCACCAACTGGACTATCGAATATTGGAAAAACATTGCCTGGTGTGATGAGTCTTGATTTCTGCTGCTGCATTCGGATGTTAGGGTCAGAATTTGGCATAAACCATAGGAAAACATGGAGCCATCCTGCCTTGTATCAACTTTTCAGACTGGTGGTGGTGTAATGGTGTAGAGGATATTTTCTAGGCACGCTTTGGGTCCCTTAATACCAAATTAAGCATTGTTTGAATGCCACAGTCTACTTGAGTATTGTTGGTGACCATGTCCCTCCCTTTATGACCACAGTGTTCCCGTGTTCTACGTGCCATGTCACAAATCTTCTCAATCTGGATTATTGAACATGACAATGACTTCATGTACCCAAATGGCCTCCTCAGTCACCAGATTTCAATCCAATAGAGCACCTTCAGCGTGTGGTAGGAGATTGGTATCATGGATGTGCAGCCAACAAATCTGCAGCAACCGTGTGATGCTAGTATGTCCATGTGGATCAAAATCTCTGAGGAATGTTTCTAGCACCTTGAATTAACGAAGCTCTGAAGGCAAAAATGGGTCCAACCTGATACTAGCAAGGTGTACCTAATAAAGTGACTAATAATTACATTTTGAAATGCTGTTTGTCTATTGTTTGCTTGACTTGTGCAATAATGGTAAAAGGTAATGGTAAATGCGCCTTATTAGTTCATATCATTTTGGTTTCTGGTACAGGACCGGCACCATAACTTGCACATGTGTATACATAATACACACACAGTGGGGCAAAAAAGTATCAAGTCAGCCACTGATTGTGCAAGTTCTCCTACTTGATGAGAGAGGTCTGTAATTTTCATCATAGGTACACTTGAGAAAAAAATATAAAGGAAATCTCATTGTTGCATTTTTAAAGAATTTAATTGTAAATCATGGCGGAAAATAAGTATTTGGTCACCCACAAACAAGCAAGATTTCTAGCTCTCACAGACCTGTAACTTCTTTAAGAAGCTCTTCTGTCCTCCACTCGTTACATCACTGCTCTAGAGGAGATCTGCATGGAAGGAATGGGCCAAAATACCAGCTACAGTGTGTGCCAACCTGCTGAAGACTTACAGGAAACGTTTGACCTCTGTCATTGCCAACAAAGGTTATGTTACAAAGTATTGAGTTGAACCAAATTTATTGACCAAATACTTATTTTCCACCATAATTTACAATTAAATTCTTTAAAAATCCTACAATGTGATTTCCTGGATTTTTTTTCCTCATTTTGTCTCTCATAGTTGAAGTGTAGCTATGATGAAAATTACAGACCTCTCTCATCTTTCTAAGTAGGAGAACTTGCACAATCAGTGGCTGACTAAATAATTTTTTGCCCCACTGTAAATACTAAACCAAATTACTAGATAACTGAAATGTAATCAATGAGGGCCATGGGCTATGTTGGTCTCCCTGACACAAAGGAAGGCTGCAGACTGTCAGCATTTAGTGTGAAGCATTACACATCACCAGTGTGCTCCATGATGTGACTGCATGTTATGTATTCTAATGCTCATCCTCCTTCTCTGTCCTGTAGTCCTCTCTTACCGGGATGTCTGCTGGAGGGCAGCCAGGTGTGTGCCGCCTCTTTCATTGAAACTCAAGAGAAAAGAAAAAAGGGGGAAAAAAGACAATAACCATTTAGCAATTTAAACCTTGTTAATTGCTGTCACATTTGTAGTAATATAGTTTTTTTTAATGTGTGTATTCAGACAAACATTACTAGCGCTTCCATTATCCACCCCATTCTTGTTTTATTTATTGAAATAATTTACTCTTTCAGTTCCATTTTCTCTGGATGGTGATCCAGCAGCCACAACTGCATCCGGAGGTTTTCAACTGGGCCGGTTCCAGGTATAAATCATTATAATAGTTTTATGACTTCAGTTCTGCTTGAGATAATTTAAATGTAACTCTTCACAATTAGCCCATCATTTGGTGTTTTTTTTTCAGTACTCTGTATTAAGGTCCATACTATAGAATTGGTTTCATGTCTGATGATACCCATTTCTGTTCTCTTTTTCTAGGTTTCACGTGCAGCTGATGACGCCTCTTTGCTGCCTCCTACAACCTCCAGTGACTCCTCATCATCTACCACTTCTTCATCCACCTCCTCTTCCTCCTCGTCTAGTCTCTCCAGTCCTGAGAACACACTACACAGGGGCTCCTCTCCTTTGCAATGTCAGCAAAGGGAGGACTCGGTAGACGGTCTCCCTCCTGTGTCCCCAAGCCAGCCCATCACGATTGGTCGCTTCCAGGTCAGCACCAGCAGTGACACCAGAGTGGGCCGTTTCTCAGTAAGTCGGGCATCTGTTGAGTCACCAGATCCTGCTCCTGAGGCTACATATCCAGAGTCGCCTCAGACCCACCCAGCTATGGGCAACGGCTCCATGCTCAGTCCTGATGCCAAAAGCCTGGCTAGCATGAACAACTCCTTTAACTCGTACTTCAGCAGCGATAATGACTCCGAGTTTGAAGACGAGGACTTCAAGCATGAGATCAGCAAGCTGCGTGAGAAGTAGGTTTCTCTCACTTTTACTGTTTAACTATGCCAGACAGAACTGGGAACATGTATGCTTTGTGGAGCTTTATAGGGTCATTGTGTTCTGCACTTTCCGCCAAGATTTTATAGTGGATCTTTCAGTTAGAGACTTTTTAAGAACCACTTAAGCAGAACTAAATAGTTCCATGATGAGTTTGTACTGCCTGGTAGAATATTGTGTAAAACAGAACTGATGGTTGCTACAAAGGGCCAAAGACCGCAAACTTAGAAGTATTTGTGGTTGAAGAGTTCTTCTTAACTGTTCTTGTTTTGGATGAATATGATAGTGTTTTAAAAACCAGTTATGCAAACACACTCGACAGTGTTGCTCCTACAAGCTTTAAAAATCACTTGTGAACTAAATTTATATTCACAGCATTTAGCAGACGCCTTATTCAGAGCTGCTTACGGTTAAGATAACCAGTTAAACAAGGGTTTGGACAACACTAAAAGTGCACACCCATGTTGTTATAACCCAAACGTTTGGCAAATGTGTTCAAGTTGTTGAACTGCATCTATTATGAAGCAAATTTAATTAATTGTAAGCTAGGTTGATGTTGAGGTTCTCTTTAGGAGTGTCTAGGGTGGACAGGATTAGGAAGGAGATCATCAGAGGGACAGCACAGGTTGGAAAATTGGGAAGACTGAGATGGTTTGGACATGTGCAGAGGAGGGATAGTGGATATATTGGTAGGAGGATGTTGGAGATGGAGCTGCCAGGCAATAAATGGAGAGGAAGACCAAAGAGGAGTTATTTGGTTGTGGTGAATGAAGATATGCAGGGAGTTGGGTTGAGAGTAGAGGACGTGGAGGACAGGGTGAGGTGGAAACGTTTAACTCGCTGTGGTGACCCCTGATAAAGGGAGAAGCCAAAAGAAGAAGAAGAAGAAGAAGAAGTTTTGTAAGCACAGTGGTCCCTGGTCCACAGTGCTACGCTTTTAATGTTCCTGAGTTCATTAGGTTCCTGCAGGGCAGTGGTTTCCAACCTTTATTCCTTGGAGCCCTCCCAATGAGTATCTAAGAAATGCTGACACACAGACCAAAATAATAGAGTGATTCATTGAAATTATTTTTTGGCAAAAATGTACTTAAATTATAGCTTTTTTTATTTTCTCTTGGGTTACTTGCATAGCTTTTTTTTCATTTTGGCTCCCTTTCTCTTTTCAAGACAGCAAAACCTTTATTTAACTAAAAATCAAACAGAAGCTGCGCATTTTTCTTGTAGACCTGTACACACATCTTTTAAGTAAGAAATTTTATATACAGATTGTTGCCAGTGAGCGTGATATTTTAATTTGATTTAAAATATGCAAATTGTATTTTGACAAAGTCAGTGCACCTTAGAGCAGACAAACCCCCTGTGATGTTTGGGCCCCAGGTTGGGAACCATTGCTGTGGGGGAAATGCTACTATAACAGAAAAAAAGCTCTGTCTGCATGAAGCAGACCTCTTTTAAATATGCAGTTGGTGTGCATGTTCTGCTTATCACCTAATTCTTTCTGGCTTTGCTCTTTCAGGCACATGATTGAGAGTCAGGCTCTGTATGCAAGGCAAAAAGACGAGATTGATGCCCTATTTTCCCGAATGGGGAAAGTCCCGCCCCCTACGGTAAACCCTCCGGTGATGACCATGGCTGGCCGCAGACGCCGGCCCACCAAGAGCAAAAGCAGCAAATCTAGCCGGGCAAGCTCACAAGGCAGCAAGAGTCCTGTTCAGCCTGGTATGCTTTGACTATGAGGAAACACCATGCACATCTTCTGCAGCAATGCTCCATGCTTTTATTTCTGTCTGGTTGAATTGGGAATAAGCAGCTTCTGTCCTGTTTTTCAGGAAGCAGCGGCTTATCAGCTCAAAGTGTTCCTGCTGTGTTCCCGACCGATCACGCCTTGCTTGCCCCTGGGGGTGTGGTGGACATGGGGAGCAACCCCTTACTACAGTCTTTCAAGCCCTTGCCGTCCAGTGACAACCTGTATTCGACCTACAACAGTGATGCTGCTCTATCTGCCCCAAGCCTTTGTGTGTCCACACAAGGTAACAAATGCCACTGATACCATGTTTTTAGCCTTATGCTATATCTCAAAACATTCATCACCAAAATGAAGGACAGGTTTCTTGCACATGTTAGATTTCCAGTAAGATTTAGGCATTATTAAAACCTTAAGATTTTGGGACAAAAACAAACAGGTCATTGCATAAAATGTAGTACAGTGAAGCAAAAAAGTATTTAGTCAGCCACTGATTGTGCAAGTTCTCCTACTTAGAAAGATGAGAGTCTGTAATTTTCATCATAGCTACACTTCAACTATGAGAGACAAAATGAGAAAAAAATCCACGAAATCACACTGTAGGATTTTTAAGGGCTTTAATTGTAAATTATGGTGTAAAATAAGTATTTGGTCACCCACAAACAAGCAAGATTTCTGGCTCTCACAGACCTGTAACTTCTTCTTTAAGAAGCTCTTCTGTCCTCCACTCGTTACCTGTATTAATGGCACCTGTTTGACCTCGTTATCTGTATAAAAGACATCTGTCCACAGCCTCAAACAGTCAGACTCCAAACTCAACCATGGCCAAGACCAAAGAGCTGTGGAAGGACACCAGGAAGAAAATTGTAGACCTGCACCAAGCTGGGAAGAGTGAATCTCCCATAGGCAAAAAGGTTGGTGTGAATAAATCAACTGTGGGAGCAGCAGTAAGAAAATGGAAAACATACAAGACCATTGATAATCTCCCTCGATCTGGGCCAAAATACCAGCTACAGTGTGTGCCAACCTGGTGAAGACTTACAGAAAACGTTTGACCTCTGTCATTGCCAACAAAGGTTATGTTACAAAGAATTGAGTTGAACTTTTGTTTTTGACCAAATACTTAATATCCACTAAATTCTTAAAAAATCCTACAATGTGATTTCCTGGATTTTTTTCTCATTTTGTCTCTCATAGTTGAAGTGTAGCTATGATGAAAACTACAGACCTCTCTCATCTTTCTAAGCAGGAGAACTTGCACAATCAGCGGCTGACTAAATACTTTTTTCCCCCCACTGTATGTTAATGGTCTTAAAGGTATTAATCAGAGGATACGTTGTAGCATATAGTGTATACACATGTCAGGTTGCTGTATTTTTTCTGGGATACCTTCTAAATCCGTTAGATATTATATACTACAGGCCTACTGAGTAACAAATTCCCTTATTCATATATTTCAACGTTCTATTTAATTGTAAGCATTGGTGACATACAGTACTGTGCAAAAGTCTTTGGACACCATTAATTTGTTGTTTTAGCAATTCTGTAATGACCACATACTATATAACATATTGTCAACGACTGGACCCAAGATTTTCATACCGGGATTTGTCGCTCCATAATCCTCTTTTCCACTGATCTTCATTCCAATCTTTGTGAGCTTTAGCACATCTTGGCCTTTTCACCCTGTTGCTCTTCTGAAAAAGTGGTTTCTCGGCTGCTGCTACCCTTCCAAAAAGACCATTCGTGATGCATGCCATCGTGATGAAGCTGCCAGATGCTGCTATTGCTTAAGTTTAAGGGGAGGTCACACTAAATACTTGCCACTGTAGCTTATAGAAGCTGTTTTTTTATGCTGGATACAAATTTCCTGTGTTGTCTGGTTGTATTCTAGTAATTAGACTGATAAATAATAATGTATAGTTAAAACAATGCTATATCCAATCTAATGGTGGCCTAAGACTTTTGCACAGTACTGTATGTATTTATGTATTTTCAGTCTTTATTTTGATTGTCAGATTCATAAGTACCCCAGAGGGGAAAAATAGTGCCAGTCACAGTGCTTTATTGTTCAATGTCAAGAGATTGCACACATGAATGAATTGGCCTAGATTGTCATTGTGGGCCAGACTCTGAGCTGTGTGCAGAACATGTGAAGGGCAGGATCCACAAAGTTAGTGTTGTGTAAGATGGGTCAGAAGAGGACATCCACAGTGTGGCCAAAAGGCTATTTTCAGAACTGAATACAGCTTGAGTGGCCAGCAAAAGCACTCGAGGTCAACTTCATCAAAAAATGCGGGGATTATTTGGATCAGCTGATGAAATGTCAACATAGCTACTCAGTGGATGGGCCTGTATTACTGGCTGGGTCCTTACCTACTGCTAATGAGGCAAAACTAGTCGGAATAATATGTTAAGAGAAAAAGAAATGACACATGCGATTAACGTTTATCCCCTGTGAATCTTACTCCTCGGGGTGGGGGCTGGGTTGGTCATATCATTGTGGTCAATCAGGGGGGACCCCACGTTACTGGAAGGAGCTCGGTTTGCAGTACAGAACCACCCTGGTCCATACACTGCCTCTGGTGTGATGAGATCAGACAGTTATTAAGTGCTATTAAGTGTTTTCCCCAACATTAAAGTCCAGATGATTAGTTGCTGGCACTTGAGATCCAGGTGTTTGTTTCCTGGTAGCCAAAGTTAGGGTTTAAGCTTCGTATGGTTCCTGATAAGAAGATACGAACTGAGATTTAAAAAATCACTGGTTCCCAAAACTGAACATCTCTGGTTCATGTGTTGTTTCCCGCACATTCTGGGTCTCGCATGCCTCTGGGTGGTAGCTGATCCAGTGCCATGCAGCCCACCAGGGGGACCTTCATATTATGCATACAATGAAAACTGGAAAATAGGAGCCAGTTGCTTCTAATTTTTAATATACAAAACTGTTTGTTTCTAAATTGGATGGTTATATTGAGCTAAATATTTGTGCTTTTTTTAGCATGCAACCCAAGGTTATTCCATAATAAGTGAACCATTATGAGGCCATGCCAACCTTGTATGCTGAATTCTCTGTTATGACTGTTCACTTTGGGACTCACTAACTCATGAGTGCATGCTTTGACATGTGTGCAGCTGCAGTGTAGGTTTCACTAGGCTTAAAGTTAGGCTGCTGGTGCTTTGCTTCTCCACTGTGCAGCGCAGCTGTATGCTCATCTGTGCTTTTAGCCACCACTACCTACACTGTCTTTCTCTTCCTTTTTGTGAGTCTCTCTCTCTGCTGTCTTTCTCTGGATCATGGTGACCTTTGTTCCCACTCTGTATCTGTGTATGTCCCCTTCTTCCTTTTCTTTTCTCTCTCTTTCTTTTTTGTGCCACAGGCTGTGTAAAGTTCAGCTGTGGGTCGGAGAGCGTGACCTTCAAACCAGGTGGCCGAAGGACTCGTTTTCTCAGTACGCCGTGCTTGGCTATTTGTGTGTAACGACTTTCTTTTGTCTATTTCTTACACTACTGTGATGAGATTTCCTATATGAGGGACACTTTCTGGGTTGCTCCATCTCAGATTAAGCAACAAATGCAATGCTACATCATGTTAGCGTGGAATAGCAACTTGCCTATCGTTTTTTGGTTAGCAAACTGAAAAAGAGAAGAATGGCACCTTTTTAAAGTCTATAGTCAGCCGAGTGAACCGTTACAAGGCTCCTACACTCACCGATCACTTTGTTCTACACTCATTGTCTATTTTAGCAGTTCCACTTACCATATAGAAGCACTGTAGTTCTACAATTAGAGACTGTAGTCCATCTGTTTCTCTACATATTTTGTTAGTCCCCGTTACTCTGTCCTCTAATTGTTCTTTCTCAGCACTGCAGTGACACTGATGTGGTGCTGTGATGGTGTGTGTTGTGCTGGTATGAGTGGATCAGACACAGCACTGCTGCTAGAGTTTTTAAACACCTCAGTGTCACTGCTGGACTGGGAATAGTCCATCAAAAATATCTAGCCACGAGCATCCTGGATTACTGGATGACTACAGTCTCTGACTTTCATATACAAGGTGGAGCAATATGAAAGATGTGTCTAATAGAGTGTACAATGAGTGAACACAGTGTTTAAACTCCAGCAGCACTGCTGTCTGATCCACTTGTACCAGGTCAACACATACTTAACACACCACCACTACCTCAGTGTCGGTACAGTGCTGAGAATGATCCACCACCCTAATAGTACCTGATCTGTGGGGGCCCTGACCAGAGTAAAGGGAACTAATAAAAGTATATAGCAGAACAAATGAACTACTGTCTCATTGTGGAGCTGCAAATTGCATCTCTATGGGAAGTGGAACTGATAAAGTGGACAATGGACAGCATTTGTGGTTGTTGTTTTTTTATCATCTAGCCACTCAACCATTTTTAAATTGAAGCTTTTGAACTAGTCTTGAAAAAAGCTATTAAGCCATGCCCACATGACAAATAATATATCTGTGCTATATTTTCACTCATTAATGTTGACCTCATTCAATGTATACAGAAATGAAACTGATTATAATGTTCACATATAATAATGTTTTTAATATTGTAACCTTTTCCTCCATCATTAAATCTGTGCCCAAAAATATTAGTGCTTGATTGTAATTGTGACCAATCTTTGGTTCAGCTCTTCTCTTCTCCTCAGTCATTTTTATCCTAAAGATTACATAGGCCTTTTACTATATGTCCAGTAGTTCCATTATGTACAAGAAATGGACAAAATAACTGAAACAGTTCAAAAATTAAGAAGCTTGCCTTTGTGGAGTCACGTAACTGCAATTACAAATACAGCTGCACATGTGTTATTGGGCTGATTGCCAGTAAAGAGGTATGGACTGACAGCACTTTGTAATCTGCTGCCTCATGTTGTTTTAAAATCATATGCATAATCAATTAGCACTAATCACAGAGGCCCAAAAGTGTTAACTCTGTGTCTCCAAGTTTTGCATTTTTGGTTCACATGGGTTATGAAGTAGTGGGTTGGTGTACAGTGGTGTACATCATCTGATTTTCACACAAGTCCTAAAAGTAGATAAAGAGAACCCAGTTAAACGAATGAGATAAAAATATTATACTTGGTCATTTATTTATTGAGGAAAAAGATCCAATATTACATATTAGTGAGTGGCAAAAGTATGTGAACCCTTGCTTTCAGTATCCGGTGTGACCCCCCTGTGCAGCAATAACTGCAGCTAAACGTTTCCTGTAGCTGTTGATCAGTCCTGCACACCGGCTTGGAGGAATTTTAGCCCATTCCTCCGTACAGAACAGCTTCAGCTCTGGGATGTTGGTGGGTTTCCTCACATTAGCTGCTCGCTTCAGGTCCTTCCACAACATTTCCATTGGATTAAGGTCAGGACTTTGACTTGGTCATTCCAAAACATGAACTTTATTCTTCTGAAAACATTCTTTGGTAGAACGAGTTTTATTTTGGTCTCATCCGTCCCTTGAAATGGCCTTCTGGCTTTGTCCACGTGATCTTTAGCAAACTGCAGAGACGAAGCAGGCAATGTTCTTTTTTGAGAGCAGTGGTTTTCTCCTTGCAACCCCTGCCATGCCCACCATTGTTGTTCAGTGGTTCTTCTGATGGTGGACTCATGAACATTAAACATTTAGCCATGTGAGAGAGGCCTTCAGTTGCTTAGAAGTTACCCTGGGGTCCTTTGTGACCTCACTAACTATTACACGGCTTGCTCTTGGAGTGATCTTTGTTGGTCGACCACTCCTGGGGAGGAGGGTAACAATGGTCTTGAATTTCCTCCATTTGTACACAGTCTGTCTGACTGTGGATTGGTGGAGTCCAAACTCTTTAGAGATGGTTTTGTAACCTTTTCCAGCCTGATGAGCATCAACAACTCTTTCTGAGGACCTCAGAAATCTCTGTTCGTACCATGATACACTTCCACAAACGTGTTGTGAAGAGCAGACTTTGATAGATCCCTGTTCTTTAAATAAAACAGGGTGCCCACTCACACCTGATTGTCATCCCATTGATTGAAAACACCTGACTCACCTTCAAACTAACTGCTAATCCTAGAGGTTCACATACTTTTTCCACTCACTTATGTAATATTGGATCATTTTCCTCAATAAATAAATGACCAAGTATAATATTTTTGTTTCTTTTGTTTAACTGGGTTCTCTTTATATACTTTTAGGACTTGTGTGAAACTCTGGTCATATTTATGCAGAAATGTAGAAAATTCTAAAGGGTTCACAAACCTTCAAGCACCACTGTATGTACTGATGTCTCAGACCAATCTCAGGTGATCAGAGCAAAACACATAATGTAGACCTGGTCAAACATGGACAAAATGGCATTAGCAAAGTGGAAGAGTGGGCACTCGAGCAGGGGTATGCAGACACATTACAGATGGTTGCTAATTGCCCAGTAAGTACAGCCACAAAAATAATTGCAGAAGTGAACGAGGACCTATATGATCCAGCTCTTTATATTGTGGGCTTTGAAATGCCAGTGTGCTAAATAGCATAATTTGATACCCTTAACCTGGACCCCTGAACAATGGAACATGGAAAAATACTATTTCAATGAAATAATAATAATAATATGAAAGATCTTCATCCCTCAGTCACAAAAGAAAGTTTGTGTGACAGCATTGTTAGAAGGGTTGAAGACGTTCTGGGTGCCATATTCTTTATCAGTGTAGACGGGTTAAAATGAATTTCAGTTATCTTGTCCACTCCCTGTATCTGTCTGTAAACTACTTGGCCAAAAGTATATGGACGCCAGTATCATCTCATTCATATGTGTTTATTTGTTATCTCATTCCAAAACCATGATGTTTATTATAGAGTTGTTTTTTTTCTGACATTCCCAGCCTCCACTCTTTTAGAAGACTTTCGATTACATTTTAGAACATGACTACAGGGATTCATTTAAATTCAGCCACAAGAGCATTAGTGAGGTCACTAATGATGAGAGATGAGGCTGGTCACACATTCAGCATTTCAGTTCATCTCACTGGTTGTTGATAAGGCCCTGGTCGGGGCTCTCTTAAGTCAAGTTCTGTATGGTGCATTGAACACCGTCACACAGTAAAGAGTTATTAATTACTCCAGAAAAACTCCTGCTGATGCTTGAAATGCTTTGGTTTGTGTATGTTTGGCTTCTCCAAGAGAAGGCAGTCCCTGAAGCTGCATGGAAATAGGACAGGTGGTTTTACACTCATCAGCACTCTGCTGTCCTGTTCTGTTAGAATATGTGGCTAACAGCGTCCCAGCCAAGTTATTGTGGCACCTTGATATTTCCACTGCACAGACACACCAGTTACCTTTGAGCAGAGCAAATATTAATAAATATTAAGAGTGCTCAAATGATCTATCCGACTTACCGATTATCATGAAACCCATTTGGCTGCCAGTATTTGTCTATGCTGTATATCAAAATTTGTGTTTGATGAAACGTCCATACCCAGGAATGAGAAAGTGGTGTCTACATACTTTTGGCCTTGTAGTGTAGGTCTGTCAGCTTTAGTAAATGGGTCAATTCTGCTGTAGCTTAGTTGCATTCGTACTAGAGCACAGTGTGACTTGGATTGACTGTAGATCTAGGGCAGAGTGCTAGGGTTGTGTTGTAACTGGAGTTACTTTAACGCTGACTCTCTCCAATCACATGCTTCTCTCCGTGCTTCAGGGAAGATGGTGAAAAAAGTCTGCCCCTGCAACCAACTCTGTAGTAATTATCTCTCTCCTTTTTATGTCCTCTCCTCCTTCCTAGCTTCCTTGCTTCCCATTCTCATCGTCCTCTTACTCTGTTTGTGTACGTGTTGGCTGTTAAAGCATGAAGCACTGGACAATGCTAAGCTCTCATTCTGTCTTGAGCATTTCTCTGTTCAGGTGACTCCATTCATGAGCTATAAATGTGGCATGTCAAGCTCATTTGCAAAACTACCAGCGACAAGTTTCCTCCAAATTTAAATGACATGGCTCTCTAAGCTTGTTCCATTATTACAGTGCTGTGAAGTTACATTTTGTTTCGGTTAGTCAGTAATAGTTTCCAGTAAGAAATTCATCTCTTGTGCAAATTCTTCTTGCCAAAATAAAAAAGGAATCAAGGAAAGTGGACAACACACTGTGGATTCAATCCCTAATGCTGTCTACTATAACACGGCAGCTAATGCACTCCAAATGGACCTGATTCAACCCTCATAATATTACAGTCCAGCCAATTTATAGCCCCTTGCTCTCTAATCTCCATGAATGGATGCTCTTTACACGTTCTCTTTATCTTGTTAAGGTGTAGCTCCTAACCCATTAGATCTACATTAAACCCAGGGTGATTTTTTCTTTTCTTTTCTTTGCAAGGTATCTAACCGAGCAGAAAAAATAGGCTAAATGCTCTTGATTGAAACGTATTTTCGACACACTATTCATGAAGATGGCTACAAACAATGTAGGAAAGCAAAGTGAATGGAAGTCATCCAGCAAAACCGAACTCAAGCTTTGGGTGTAGCCTCATTTAAGAGAATGACTTTGCTTGCGGACTCGATCCCCCAGAATTCCTCTGGTGCTACAGGCTTGGTCTTACTTTCTCTGCTCTGCACTGTTGCTGTTTAATTAAAGGATTTTGTTTCTGTGGTGTCAGTAGAAATGATTATTTTCATTTACTGCGGCAAGCCATGCATTTCTGTCCACATAACCAGTGGCTTACATTATTTTTGTTCCTTTGCTGTTTTTTTTTTTTGTTTGTTTCATAATTGCATCATCTCATGTATATTACATATAAGCATAAATAATACCAGGCAGTCCGTGTGCATGAATGATCATCCTCAGACATGTCTAAAGCAAGAGAGCAGATACTGCTCCTGGTAAGAGCACATGAGTAGTTCATTTCTATTTGTAAGCAGTTTTGTACACAGATCTATTATTGTGTAGAGTTCTACAATTAAATGTTATCTAATAGCGATGCTTTTTACCTTTCAACTGTTTGAGTATTACAACCTTGCAGGCCAATTGAGTTTCACTCCAGTTCTTATACAACTGCGCATTGTTAATATTTAAAGATACCCAGACTTGTCAGAGGAAAACCGTGTTCATGAAGAAAATGAAATACCATATTAACCGCAAGATCCCATTTCCAGCTTGCATCATCACCCGTCATTTGAGGTTAATGCAGAAAGAACGTAATCGTCAATACCATTGCCATCCATTGCGCTTTAGCGCCCTCTAACGCCGTAAAAGAATACTGGAGCGCACTGCAGCAATGCCTTGTGATTTCAAAGCCTAACAGATCAGTGCAGCACCGTGCTAATTGCTTTCAGAGGAACACTGATGTCTTAATTCTTTCACCGTGCCCTGTTTTTCAGGCTGGATTCAGAGAGATATAATTGCCCCTTTAGTCTCAAAGCGGACTCCCAGGTGCTCATTAGGGCCTTTTACCACCATGACTATTCCATGACTACTACATATAAGAAGGCACATGTATATGAAAATATACATGAACGTCTTTATTTGTTCTGTGTGCTCAGTTTGTATGACTAGGTCATATCTACAGTAGCATGCAACTAATGACTCCCCATTAATTTCTTCTCCTTATCCCTTCCTGTCACGCTACTGCAGGGACGAGCAGCACGAACACGGTGGGCGGACCAGCACAGGGGCAGAACCAAAGTCAGCCCCCTTCCACTGTGTCCCACAGCCGCAAGGGCACATTCACAGACGACCTGCACAAGCTGGTGGACAACTGGGCCAGGGATGCCATGAACCTGTCACATGGCAAGAGGGGCTCCAAACACGACCAGCAGCCTCCTTCTCAGGGCCAAAGCTATGATGTAAGATATGTTTTGCTGAAAATACAACAGTAAATGTATGTGCCTGTCCTATTGTAAGTAGTACTCCCACTACCTGTATTGATACAATACCTGACACTACATGAATCCTACAGTGACTGATGTATACCCTTCACACAATGCTTCTTTATACCACTGCATAACATATCTAGATCAGAGAAGAGGTTCCATTTCCAGTTCCCATCCTGCTGCTGTCCAGTTGCAATCCAAATCAAATTGAAAACAGCACATAAACCCAAGAGAAAGGCCCTATGGAGTGTATATCTGCTCATAAGAGAGTTTCAGTATTTCACTGTCAGGTGTCAAATATAATGGAACACACCATAAATAAAATTTTGAAAAGGCTCATTTATATGGTGTAAAATGCTCATTTATAATGAAATACTTTGTGTCTCCATAGATAATCCCTCCCAGTAGCATGGGCCGCAAGTTCTCAGCACCGGGCCAGTTGTGCCCCAACATGGCCTCATCCATGTCCAACACTTCCACTACCTCTCTGGGACCTCGTAAAGCCTCCATGTGTCCCGTGCCGCAATACGGCTACCCCTCTGCACCTTATGGTGGTCCGTGGACCAGCGCGTCGACTTCGCACCCTCAGTCTCTACGTCAGTTCCCCACAGCCCCGGGGCCCCTGCAGGCATTCCATATCAACAGTCTGCAAAAGTCAGTCAGCAATCCTGGAGGGCCCAATTTAAGGACTACATAGAGTCAAGTCTAGCTTAGGCTAGACCATGTTTAATATAGTTTGAGCAGCAGAGAGAGGGAGGCGGGGCTAAGATGCATGAATTGGTGGTGAAGTTGTCATGGGCTCGGGCACGAGAAACTGTTGCTCAGTCCGTGCTGGGAGGAGAGAGTATTGTATGAGGACAAGCCAGGGTTTGTGCACGCATACACACGGAAACACACAATGTCCCATCGCTTGTGGGAACTTCTCACTCCTGCACTCTGGTGATCACACCGTGGGGTGAATGCACAATAATGCAATGGAGAGAAAGGAAAGATAAATGAAATGAGAGCAATGTTAGTGGCCAAAGATGTCCATGTTGTCCTTTCAAACCTCGTATGAGTGGTGATGGCTTCTTCAGTGACATTTCCTGACCTTAAGAGTAGACGGAGTATTTTACTAATCTCGGAATTCACTTAATTTCACTTAAGTTTGCCACAGGAGTTTTCGGGCTCAAAACATCACCGGTGTAGGAAGAGAGGATGGTGAGGGCATGCCTTGTGTCTCTATTACAAACCTGCTGCCATCCCAAAATATGCTCTAATGATATCTAGTAATGCAATAACTATAGAAATCAAAAACCCATTTGAAAACAAAGTGGCCTTCAGTAGAGTAAACGATGAACTCGTGTACAGCTTCTCTCTTTTTATTCATTTGGTTAGACTTTTTACCTTGGTATGATTTAGCATGTGTGCTGTGGCCAGTCAGCCACCCCCACGCATTTGGATTACGCTCTTATTAAACCCAGCTTCAGCACAGTGATGCATTGTAATGCACACCATACTCCTCCACCTCTCATCTTGGAGTGTTTCATACTGCTGGAACCTTTCCTGGTGTGTTTTGCCACGCAGTGATGATGTCTCACTCTGACAGTTCCATTTTGCTGCCTGTTTAAAGAAAATGAAGTCGGCGTTTCAATTTCTCACTCGATTTCCTGTAGCATTCTAAGTTGGTATTAAAGGGAGGACTGGAGAGTGTGGAGGTGATGTGGCGATTGTTATGTGGGGGTTGTGTGAGGGTTGCTTGGGGGTGCCGGTCTGGCTTTATCCATGCACACTAAAGGCTTGTATAGCTTTAAATCTGCGATTTATTACCAGTGTAACAGCTTTTTATAATCATGAGTGCATTAGGGACCTCTTTGAGCAGGTTGATTTGAATAGTATGTTTAAATGACACAAAAAGTGGTGTTCTGTACGGACCTGTATTTATCCATCATTTATTGATGTTGAAACACTGTGATTATTATAAATGTTGTTGGACAACATGTGTTTAAAGCAATGGTAGAAAAAGGGTGACTATTGGAGGATTGTTGCTGTTTGGTGAAGTAAGGCTAGCTATTACCTTATACAGAACTTATTGGAGACACTTTATCCTTTTCTTTTCTTTGTACTTTCTTTGTATTAGATTAATGTGAATGTAAAATGATTTCAATTACCATACTTGAATAACCGGTCCGTTTTTCCCTCCTCCCCAGTGCCCAGTAAGCATGCTGGACTTTGTAGTGCCTTGCATTGTTTTGTCCCTTCCCCACCCCTCAAACTGTTATTGAGATGTTGAGGTATACGAGGTGCTTGGTGTTGGAGTGCTGGACAGGAAATTAGAGGATACGGTGGGGAGGAAATTCTGGGATTTGTGCCATTTTAAGAGATCTGGTTGAATCCAAACTGAGCTGAAGACTGTTCCTACCATATTACTTTCTGTTGAAAAGGGATTGAGGATTTCACACACAAACAGCCAGTGAAACCTGCTGGCATTTATTTTTCGAGTGACCAGCCAAGGCACTAGACTAGAGGTCATCGTTGGAGTGTACTAGTGCAGTGTCATGTCAGATCGTTGCATAAGTTTGAAGATGATTGAATTGGCTCTTGCACACTAATCCAGTTGTCACTGAGTAGGATCTGGAGGTCAAACTAAGTGAGTTTGATGCTTGAGGTTTAATTTAGAGTTCCCTCGATTCAGCTGAAAGCAAGCAAAGGCCTTTGGGTTAGAGGCGACCATTTTTGGCACGGACACGACATGATCACTAAACGAGAGTTCACGAGGTGACTCAGCAGATAGTATGGCAGCCTTGTGTTGGCGACGGATCAATGAGAAGTGTTTGGGTGAGGAAAGTTTTGAGACAGCCTGCTGAATGTTTTGAAGCGATGATTTAATAAAGGGAACGAAATGAGTGCTTGAGAGGAACTAACCCGGAGTCGCACGGATTGGAACGGCATTCGGTGAGACATGTATTGTAACGGATGTGACCGGTAGCCTGCTTTTAGTAGGAGGCGAGTGTGAGAGGAAGCACGTTCTCAACACAGGACCGGCGAAGTGTCTGAAACGAGTTCTCAGTTTATCCTAAAAGCATTTTTGCTTTTCATGTAGCTTTCCCAGAGGATCGTCTGGTAGCAGTAACATCATGCCATTCACGAAGTCACGCAAAACAAATGTGTACAAATAGATTAGTCCGAGTCCAAAGAGTTACTCTCGATGCTTGTGCGCTCTGGATGCGTTGTTGTGTTCAAATCATGTAGAGCAGAAACGTCCATAGAGTGGCATGAGCAGTTTGCGCCGTCTCGGCATGTTAGAAGCGCAAACCGTAGGGCGTTCAGCCTTCCACCTGTCATCTCGACTACTGATGATAAACTAGATCGCAGGCCTTCTCGCTCTTAGCCGTGTATGTGGCGCCATCTATGTGACATGGCAGGTACTGCAAATAGGTCATGTCAAAACAGACTAGATTAGCGACTGTTTACTCCGTGACTAGCTATATTGTACCTTCTGTATTAAATGAATAAAAACTGTTTTAACTTAGTTTTGTGCGCAGTGTTTTGCCTGTAAATCAAAACGTGTTTCCGCAGTGCATCGTTCGGTATTTCAAGCTGTGAGCAAATCCCAATTTGCAATTTTTTTTTTCCTTTGTTCAAATGAAATGACTAAAACTAGCATACAAGTGCAATTCCCACATTTCAGACGTAATTCCATAAACTGAGCACCTTTTTTGCATACAGTCATTTCGTAGCTGCAGTGCAGAATATGCAATCCATGTTAGATACCACATCCCTGGTTTACTCCATTTGTAGGAAGCAGTTGCTGAATTCACAAATGTTATTACTCCAACTCAACCTTTATGGGATGCACGTACTGCTTCAGTCAGCCATGTTCTATTGTTTCTGTTCACACCTTGGCCTTTCTATAAAAATGCTTAGCAAAGTGCCGATATGTTGAAATGCAGTTCAATGCACATTGATAATCAATGTTCATGCTTGTCTTTCTGGAAAAAGATCTTGCATGCTACTTTGGTCACAAATAGTGTTACCACAGAATTCATCCAACAGTCATGCATACTTTTCTGTAAAACAGTTCTTTATTTTCCGTTTGTTCTCCTGTGGAACGAAATACAACAGAACAATATGTTTACTTAATGCTACTGACCTGTCATTAAGTTATTTTGTTTTGTACTACTTACCTGACCTTCATGTTTTACAATGTCATATGTCTGCTTTTTAGTGACATCAGTTCAGTGGTTTTTCTATGTTCTATTTAACATTGTACAAAATGCTAAAAAAAAAAGAACAGAAAAGTTGAATAAAATGAAAACATAAGAAAAATATGTAGGGAATCATTGGCAGAATTGACCTGTATGTTTTGCACTGTAAGTATAGGATTTTTGAGCTTCGTATAAGACTGCGCTTTGCGCTCCAATAAAAGTTTGTTACCTTGTTTGTAAACTTAATAAATGAAAGTCATTTAAATAAGCATGTTTTTTTTTTACTTTTCTTATGGTTGCACCCATCATTGCATTACTTGATCTTTTTTTAAGGAACATTCCTCCACTAAAACTTACAGCTCTTACAACTCCAAATCAGAACAAGTTGGGACTGTATGGAAAATTCAAATGAAAATATATGAAGTTTTCCTTACATTTCTTTTGACTTTTATTTCATTGCAGACAGAATGAACCCTAGATATTTCGTGTTTTTTTTGTCAACTTCATTTCATTTGTTAAAAAAAACCCAGAAATTCCTGGATTTTTTTTGTGCACCATGTGCTCCAGACCAAAGACGAAAAGGACCGTCCAGACTATTATCAGCAACAAGTCCAAAAGCCAGACTCTGTCATGGCATGGGTTTGAGTCGGTGCCCTTGGCAAAGGTCATTTACACTTCTGTGATGGCAGCATTAATGCAGAAAAGTACATTGAGATTTTAGAGCAAGTACATTGAGCGGCCTTCATGACCACATCTTTTTTGTATTGAAATGAAATGAAATTGACTAGAAAAAATTGACTTGATTTGGGGTTGTATAAGAAACCCAGTTTCAGAACTTCCTTCTTTCCTTACTTCAAGCTGAGCAGTTGAAGCTAAAGGGTCTTGCTTTATTTCCCAACAGTGGCGGTCAGGCAGAACCTGGATTTGAACTTTGAGGCTTCCGAGAACTGATTCAGAGCCTTAACCACTGATTACTACTGCTGTCTTATTTAATAGTCCCATATCAATTGTTCATCCAATTCTTTTCCATTTATCAGTCCAACAAAAAATGGATTTTGACCAGTGTGTCATTTTATAAACGTATCATTATTGCTGTGTCAAGGTTAAAGGTATATCCATTCCTGAGGTTTCACGTGATTTTTGTTTGTTTGTTTTAATCATGCAAATCTTGTCTGTGTATTTTCAGTTTGTTATAGGGTGCCTCTCGGCTCATTTGACTTGCAGTCCGTTACACTTCTCTGCCATGTCCTTGTTCTGCCAACACAATTTTCCCTCGTCTTCTTTTTTGGCTCTTTTCCATCCACTTTTCTGCTCAGCAGCAATTCATGAAACATTTTAGCACTGCTGGTTTTAGACCTAATAGCTTCACATAAAGAACTAATTTTTGGACATTACATTGAACTGCAAATAACAAAATTACAATCATTGTATGGCTATTGAGTTTAGAGTATATTCTTCCTCCACAGCATATACACAGGCTCTAGCAACCACAAAACTGTAACCAAACACCAATTATTGTAGTTTTCATCCTTTAGGTGAAAAGAGGTGAGATGCACCATTAGATGAGATGCACCTGTTGTGTTCCAGCCAATTTTGGACAATTTGGTATTTGCCTCATGACTTTTTGTCCTGACAATGCTCATAAATACAGTCATGTGCCATTTAACGACCATCTAAAGTTTGAATGATTATAATAGAAAATAAAAATACATCTCATACATCTAGTAAAGTTATGAGTGACGGAAAACTAGTATGAATGAACCCTTGTGACAAAAGAGGATTGCAGTCTTGAAGGTAATAAACAACAATGTTCCTTTCGTTTATTGTTAAGTGATTTTTTTTTTTTAAAGATACAAAGATAGTACTTACTATATTCTACAGTACTGTATTAGAGGTGGTTTTCATATTGTTTTAATTAATAACTATTGTTTAAAATAAAATACTATGTGCAAAGTATCTAAACTACTGTGGAACTTCGGAATTCGAACTTAAGTGGTTCCTGAAGGCCATTTGAACTTTGATTTGTTCGAAGTCGGAATCAAATATCCCCATAAGAAGTCATGTAAATAGGGTTAATCTGTTCTTGACCCCCAAATGATTGTTTTTTTTACTCCTTTATTTGTATTTAATTAATATGGTTATTCATTTATGTCATTTAGTAAATGTAAATTTATGTAATTTGTAAAAACATTAATTTAGTTATGTAATTTATATGGTTAAAAGCATGAATAAATCAAAGTCATGTAAAACAATAATAATCAGTAAATACTGTACATGAAATTGTTCAAGAGGCGTTCAGGATTCAGGGGTTCTACTGTACTGCGTGACTATATGGGGATGACTGGTGAACGTCCACTTCGATCAACGTCCTGTTTCATAGAACATCATGTGGATGTTAAACAGCACATGATTGTACGTGTGAAATTTCTGATGACAGGATTCATTGACATTTTAGCAGTTTGTTCAAATTTGCAATATCTCTGGTATAAATATCCATAGAAAGTGCAAACATTGTGCCATTGACTAATACAACGATTGGTAATGATTTTAAATACTTTGTAAATGGCTCTAAGCAGCCGTCCAAATTTGGCGAAGAATGACAAGGATGAAATGCTGATTCGAACACCACAGGAGGATTAAACAGCTTCTAAATGCCAGAATATTAACATACTGCGTTGGGTAGTTCTTCTTCTGGCAAATGTATGGCAAAGGGTAAGATGTTTACTGTGGATCCTCTTCTTTTGATCTTCTTATAGATCTGTGATTGTATTTTTTTTTGAAGACCAGGTTTTCTTTAGGAGTGTCTAGGGTGGACAGGATTAGGAATGAGATCATTTACATTTACAGCATTTAGCAGACGCCCTTATCCAGAGCGACTTACAAAAGTGCTTTGTAATCTTCCTAGGAGATAGAACCTCATATTAGTACAAGTAAACAATAGCTCACGTACACAATCCAACTACAACCTGCTCCTATCTGGTGTAGAGAATTGTTGTTGTTTTTTTTTACTGGAGGATATGCAGTTTTATTCACTCAAGTGCTGGGTGAAGAGGTGGGTCTTTAGTCGCCTCTTGAAGACAGCAAGAGACTCAGCCATACGGACATCGAGTGGAAGTTCATTCCACCACCTGGGTGCCAGGACGGAGAAGAGTCTTGAAGCTTGTCTTCCTTTAATCTTACGTGGAGGCTCCAGTCGGGCCAAGCTCTATCTCGGAGGGGTGCGTGGTACAGAACGTGGTTTTGATCAGAGCTCTTAAGTAAGATGGCGCTGTTCCATTCTTAGCTTTGTAGGTGAGCGTCAAGGTTTTGTATCTGATGCGGGCAGCTACAGGGAGCCAATGAAGTGAGCGCAGCAGTGGGGTGACATGAGAAAACTTGGGAAGATTGAAAACCAGACGAGCCGCTGCATTCTGAATCAGTTGCAGGGGTCTGATTGCACGCATTGGAAGACAGCCAGAAGAGAGCATTGCAGTAGTCTAGTTTTGTTATAACAAGAGACTGGACAAGCACTTGGGTGGCTTCTCTGGAAAGGAAGGGTCGGATTCTCCTGATATTGTAGAGGAAGGTACCTGCATGACTGGGCCCCCCCCCACCAGTTTGGAAATATGAGCAGAGAAGCTCGTTTGGTTATTAAAGATCACTCCAAGGTTTCTTGCAGATCATCAGGAGGGACAGCACAGGTTGGAAAATTGGGAGACCAAAATTCGAGAGGGAAGACTGAGATGGTTTGGACATGTGCAGAGGAGGGATAGTGGATATATTGGGATAGGAGGATGTTGGAGATGGAGCTGCCAGGCAAGAGACGGAGAGGAAGACCAAAGAGGAGTTATTTGGTTGTGGTAAATGAAGATATGCAGGGAGTTGGGGTGAGAGTAGAGGACGTGGAGGACAGGGTGAGGTGGAAACGTTTAACTCGCTGTGGCGACCCCTGATAAAGGGAGAAGCCGAAAGAAGAAGAAGAAGAATGGGTACAATGATACCTCATGCTCTTATACACACATTTTCCATTCTGCAGTTGGAAACTCGATTACGGTAAAGATGAATTTGAGATTGGGGTGTTTAAAGGCTCAGTTTGTTTACTTCGGTTTTCAATTTAAGATAGCACTAAAAGTTATTTAAATTTGGTGAAACTTACAACAGCACGTTTTGCTGCATTTAAGACTATTGTTGCAGTAGACTAGAGTGTCTTTAAATTTTTATACAAGAAAAGTACACATTATTTTGAATTGTCTTCTTGTATTCTTCAGAAATATAAAAGGACTTTTCACTCAGGTATTTAATATATATGGTGAAGTGTACAATGTTAAATGTCTGTTTCTACTCCTTTTAATTGCAGGAGACTAAGGCATGTTTACTTTGCATTGTTCACACTTAAGAAATAATTTTTAAAAAGCATAAGAAAACCGAATTGTGAACTTGAGTAACTGTAATCAGAACCAACAGGGATAACACAAAAACTTGCATAGCACACAACTAGAATTACAATTTATATTAGTAGAATATCTACTAGTAAAGTCAGTGTTGCAAACCTGCTTTCTCTCCCATATTGCACCCGAGTAGATTTCTGGATCCTACCATTGTGTGACAATGACAAAGGAACATCAAAGCCTTGCTTGGCTCACTGGATCATTTGTTCATCTTAAACAAATACGTGCTACTCATCAGGACACCAGGGCCTGTCCATCTAAAGCAATAGTTCAATAAATCTAGAGGAATGTAAACGCTTACACTGTGTTACATGTAATTGTTTTATTTGATGACTTACAAGAAGATTGTATTCCTTTAGGATCCATTCATGCAGAAATGAGAATGATCCACAAAATGTTACAACTTGAGCGACTGCGCTGTGTGAATCTTGCAGGCATATCCAACAATGGAAATTATTTCTTGTAATGAGCTTTACATATAAATGTACACAGGTGAATGAAAGAACACAGTTAAATGATACAGCTGCACCTACTACCTCAGTTTAGATGCAGCATTACTCTTAGCTAAGCAAACAGTGTCCCTTTAGGTGTCATGGTCAGATAAAGTGCGCTACTGGATACATTTTAAAATTGGGGACAGAGCTTCATACTGGATCCCAATTCCATTTTCTCGGACAGAAACAACCAGCTAATATACCCCTGTGAACATGCTTGCTTTCTGTTTGAACACAAAGTAACATTTCCAGAAAAATCACAA
Source organism: Ancistrus triradiatus (assembly GCA_025084515.1). NCBI lineage: Eukaryota > Metazoa > Chordata > Actinopteri > Siluriformes > Loricariidae > Ancistrus > Ancistrus triradiatus. Next base: position 734 of record JAJAGP010004260.1, on the reverse strand, counting down.
CAAACCTGAATCCAATTCCAAACTAGGTGTTCCCCAAAGATCGTTCTTTAGTGGACCACTGGTGTTCACTACCAACTTTCGTTTGAGATCATCCATTATAATCATCTTTCAAGTCAGAACATGCTACAGTGTCATACAGATCAGATCTATGCCTTCTGTAATTACCATTATAAAGTTATATAATACTACTTTATTGCCATTAATGGTGAATAAATCTGCAGAGCATTAAGAATAAACGTATAGACATCCCTAGGTTTATTATAAATTAGCATATAGGTTGTATAATCAAGTTGCAGCCCCTATCTTTGGACGAGGATTTCCTGGGATGAATTCGGACTGCTTCATGTTCTCATATGATGCAGTCCATTATGTGGATCTGCAGAGTGTCCAGGTCTGGAAGGACTTCCCCACACTTAGGACATGCGTGCTCTGGAATATTCACTTGCTGCTGCCAGTCTACTTGGAGACAGAGAGAGAGAGATGTCAGAATGATGACAGCAACTGCAAACAGTCTCAAACAGTAGCAAGTGTCCAGAACATCCCTATCCAGAATAACAATCCATACAATGTCAAGGTACAATACAAGAAACTGAGGGCTAAAGGGCCTTGCTCAAACGTCCATCAGTGGCAGCTTGGCATTGCTGTGACCTGAACCCTCAACCTTCTGGTCAGTAGGCCAGTACCCTAACTACTGAGCCAGTACTGACTGCAGTATTATTTAAGCATACTGTTTA